>CM045770.1:91111985-91329242 GCA_025200525.1 Camellia lanceoleosa
ATCTTTCCCCAATGGGTACTGCGGATTGGCATTGAAGCCGAATAGTGGATAAGGAGGCTGGAGTGGGAGTGCGACTCGTTGAATCGAGTTTGATGAAGGTTTATAATACATAACCTCCAAGTGCTGCCTGGTCAGCAGAAGCATTTGACGGTGAAGCCGGTTTCACGCACTTCGGCAACTAATGGATCGATGTGAGAATATTCGCCGATCAAGTTAAAGGTAAGTCAAAGGTGATACTTGGTATTTCTACGGGCCGCTTTGTTGGCGTGAGTTCTTTGTTAAGGACACGGATGTGAGATTGGATCTCATGCGGTAAAGAGGTATTGTTGTATATCATATGAGCGGTGTCAGGAAATACATCGCCGGGCGAGTGTTTTGGTCGCACTCCCCTCACGGGGCGCGTGTTAGAGCGTTAAATCGCTTTACTTAGCGCCTCAAGATGATGCTGTTGAGGCATAAGCGACATCGATTTCTGTTAGCCAGACCAAAGATAAATCGATAAATACGCCTTTCGAAGTGCATACGAAGCACAGCGCCTTTGTTTGTTTGGATTTTGCTATTTCCGAGGCCGATCGCGACAAAGCGTTAGTTTCGGCCGATGATGTTGTCCAACCTCTCGCTTGGCTTTGCCTAGCTTGTGCCATGGTCGCTTGTATTGTCTTTTTGCGCGGTTTGAAGATGAGCAGAGGTCCAAGGCAAGTCTTTGCTGCGATGGTTTTTGGTCCAAGCGCAGAGTTTGTCGAGTGAGGTCATCTCTCTATGTGGTCTCGCCATTGACTATCGGAGGATCTTCAATCACGCCATGGATGAGTATTTGAGTATTCCCACAGACGGCCACGGCAATTGTGGTGAAGTGGTTTTAGAAATACTCTTCAGATCCTCGGAGACGCTTAGTGATCCTTAGCTAGTCACCCTAAAGATACAAACACTCGATTTGGGTGCCGAATTAGCACTCCGATTTAACAAGTCAATCTGCATACACTCAAGATAGCTTGTTTACTAAGTTAAGTGAAGTGATTCATACATACCTTTCTAAATCTTTTGGTTCTGTATTTATACTTTTTTCGGGCCTTGGGGCTGAGCCTCACTTTTTATCCCATTTCCTTTTATTTATTTGGGAGCCATCGACCTCGGCTATTTATTCTCATAACGTGATTCTGCATCCTAGTCATGCAATATGAAGCCAATAATATCGGACAGGCACGCACCTTCCGACTCTTCTATTTATTCGGCTCCCACAACACCAATTTGTAATCAATGAATGCATGCACTCACTGTGTATGGTGTCCAAAAATCATGGTTAATACTTTAGTGACATGACAACACTACTATGTTCAATATAAAAAACCTCTTCAAAGCTCTTCGAATCCTTCAAAGCTTCTTGGCACCTTTGAAGCTTACTAGAAAGTTCATTATAAAGAAGAAAATATTAAAGTCTCCTTGGAGCTCCTTCGAAGCTAATTAAGAATGCTAAGAAGCCTCTTCGAAATGATTTGAAGTTTACCGCCATGTAAAAGTAACAAATGTCTCACTTGACAGTAGCCAATGTCATGGCAAAAAATTATGAGACGTCTCGAATTCTTGAAGAGTTGTAATTCAAATGATGAAAGCCATCTTCAAAAGGTATTACTAGAGGGCCAAAATCATCCTTCAAAGGTCGAAGGTGCCAACAAAAGACTAATTACATCATTAGAAATACTCGGCAAAGCTTCGAAGGTTAACAACCACCAATATTTTTTCTTCGAACCTGTTGTTGATGCAAGATAGAGTGCTTTGAAGCTAAAAAATTATGGCAAAAAGGGTTTTCGAACCACAAACGTTGACCAACAACAAAGCCAAAATGATAGTTGTTTACATATCCACTTTGAAGACAATCTAGAGTATAAAAACGTCATGTCTAATACATAGCAAAGACCAACTTTTGGTCAAGAATGATGGTTTTCACATTACGTGGTAGAAAACAACAAACATGTCAACTCATTGTGTCTTCTATAGAGTTTCTTCTTCCTTGGCCAACTGTAAATTTGTATTGGCCACTATTTCACATATAACCATAAAAATAGCCAGGACCATTATTGTTGGTCATTTTCATGTTTCCCATTGTGTAGGAAAAACTCAACAAATATATTTTTTAGATTTCGATATTTTATTAACCATTTCATCAAAATTAAATTTTGATATGAACCATGTTGCAAATGGTTATAAAATTCTGGGTAAAACCAGAATTTTTTCCTAAGTTTGGTCTATTTTTTAGGTGGGGCCCCGTGCGTTGATTTACGGGGGTCAAAGGTGTAACGCTGCTCTATGCCGCTGCTTTTGATTCACGTGGTATATTTGGTTGCTCAAAACCATTACCGAGTGAATGGAAAATTGAAGCCAAAGTGTGCTCCATGGAAATGGAGTTTTGGTGGAAAATCCTTAAAGGTTTGAATAAGGCTTGTCCCACATTGATTTGGTGGGAACTTTTGAATGGGTTTATAAGGCATGGGTTTGATACTTGGGGTGTGTCCCAAGGGGTACCCAAGTATTTTAGAGGGAGAGGTTATGAGCAAAATAGGCTAGACCCATTAGACCCAAAAATCACCACACACGCGCGCGCCAGACGCCGCTGCCGTCCGTCCGATCGGTCGAGCTGGGCTTGGGCGTGAGTGTGTGGTTGGGCTTGTTCGGCCAAAAACATTTGAATTTAATTTTATTTTTGGTAAAATAAAATCCAGAATTCAAAACAAACTAGTTTGGTTTTACTGTACATCCAAATAAGGCCCTTCCCGTTTTAAAATTAAACCGGAAATAAACTGGTCTGGTTTTACTGTACATCCAAACAGGGCCCTTTCCGTTTTTTATCTGTTTAAATTATGAACCCAACAGATTCAAATCTGTTTGAATTCAAAACCAATAGGTTTCATACCTGTTCAATTCAAAACCTGCAACCACCTTTACATCTATAAATAGAACAACTCTCATTTGATGTTTTACATTCAGAAATTTCGTATTTCACCTCTGCAAATTCTATTCTTCATTTTGCTGCATTTTATTTTTGTGAGAGAGAATATAAACACTTAGTGTGTTTGTTAGGCAAACAATTTGTAGTGCTGCTATTGTTTGTAGTAGATCATTTTATTCTTGGAGATAGACGTCCAAATTCTGAAAGCACCGAGGAAATGACGAATTTGTCTTAAGAACACAGTGTCAAACACTGGACTTGATCAGATTATAATTCGAAGAAATTAATCAAATAAGTTATTTAATTTATTTTCGGTGTTTTATTATTTATTTAAATCAGATTTTAATTTTATTTTTGTAACAAAATAAAATCTGTTTTTATTTATTTATTTTTATTTCGAGTTTGATTTTTGTAATCAAACAAATTCTCTCATTTCCTTTATTTCTTTTAAATTCTGTTTGTTGTTAAGTACACAAACTGAATTAATTAATTACAGTGAAGATTGTCCAACAATCTTAAGACAGACCCATTTTTTGGTATCTTCATTGTATTTAATTTTCTGTAATTTCATAAAGGCATATTCTGGTTGGAAAAACAAATAGTGTTTATGCTATTTGACAGATAGTAATAATATACTGTCTCTTTTCTTTGACAACTAGTAGTAATATACTGGTGTCATTAACAATTGCAGAATATTATTTTGTGTTACAGAAAATTATTGTGGTATTTTATTTTTTTAGTTTTAGTAACAAGGAAAATAAAATTATTTTGTGTTATAATTTATTCTCTAGTTTTAGTAACTAATAAGTTAGTTTGTGTTTTAATTTTTTTGATTTTTGTAATCAGAGATTATTGCTACCGAATCAAATCGATCCGTAGTGGTACTCTATTGTTACACCAACACCGGTCCCTATCCGTAACCATGTTCATGTACCAATCAATCATGGAGAAAAATCGAAAAATTTAACAAGATCGAAGTTTAAGAGATGGCAGCAAAAGATGCTGTTCTATCTTACAACTCTTAATTTGGCCCGGTTTCTCCATGAAGAGGCTCCAGCACTTAAAGAGGGTGAAAGTGATCGGCAAGTTGTTGCTGCTATAGATGCTTGGAAACATTCAGATTTCTTGTACAGAAACTACATCCTCAATGACATTGCCAACATGTTGTATAATGTTTACAGTCCTCTGAAGTTAACAAAAGAATTATGGGATTCTTTGGAGAAGAAATACAAGACAGAAGATGCCGGCAGGAAGAAATTTGTTGTCGGTAAATTTCTGAATTTTGTTATGGTAGACTCCCAAATGGTAATATCTCAAGTTCAAAATTTTCAGATAATTTTGCATGATATTCATTCAGATGGTATGTCTCTTAGCGAGTCTTTCCAAGTCGCTGCTTTAATGAAAAAGTTACCACCGGCTTGGAAAGATTTCAAAAATTATTTAAAACATAAACGCAAAGAGATGACCATGGATGAGTTGATTGTAAGATTAAGAAGTGAGGAAGATAACCGAAAGGTTGAAAAGAGGAATGGGAAAAATCCCATTGAGTCCAAGGCTAATGTGGTTAAACAAGTTCATAAACCACATAACAAAAAGAGAAAGTTTACTGGAGATGGTCCTAAACAAAGCGACAACAATGGCAACAAGAAGTTCAAAGGAAAATGCTATAACTGTGGCAAGACTGGACATCGAGCTTCTGACTGCCGCCGCCCTAAGAAAGATCATGGAAATACAAGTAAGAAGACCACCAATCAAAGCCAATGTAATGTAAATGGATTACATCTCGACGAGTGAATGACATCAACCTCTCTGTGGTGTCTAAGGCTAACTTGGTTGGAAATCCCAAAGAGTGGTGGGTTGACACCGAGCAACTCGTCACATATGTGCGGACAAGAAGATGTTCACTACCTACAATGAGGCGCAAATGGTGAACAACTTTTTATGGGAAATTCTTCTACTTCTACCGTGGACAAGGAAAATGATCTTGAAGATGACATCAGGAAAGAACGACCCTCAACAATGTACCGCATGTACCTGACATCCGGAAGAATTTAGTTTCTGGTTCTTTGTTAAGTAAAAATAGTTTTAGGCTTGTCTTTGAGTCTGATAAATTTGTATTAACAAAGAGTGGTATGTATATTGGTAAGGGATACATGAGTGATGGTCTCTTTAAGTTGAATATAATGACAATTTGTAAAAGTTGCTATGAATAAGAATAACACATCTTTTGCTTATATTCTTGAGTCGAATTTATGGCATGGTAGATTAGGACGGTGAATTTTGATACTTTATGAGATTAATTGATTTAGATTATATACCAAAGTTTGAAATTAATCCTAATCATAAATGTGAAATTTGTATAGAAGTTTAAACTAACTAAGGCTCCATTTAAATCGGTTGAAAGGAAAATCGAACCTCTAGAATTAATTCATACTGATGTATGTGATCTAAAATTTCTTCAAACTAGAGGAGGCAAAACATATTCCAGAACATTTATCGATGATTGCACAAGGTATTGTAATGTTTGATTTCTTAGAAGTAAAAATGAAGCCTTAGAAATGTTTAAACTCTACAAAACAGAAGTTGAAAATCAACTTGGTAAAACCATTAAAATGGTTAGAAGTGATAGGGGTGGTGAATATGATGCACCATTAAATGAATTTTGTGCACAACATGGCATTATTCACCAAACTATAGCCCCTTATTCTCCACAGCAAAATGGAATTGCTGAAAAAAAGAATAGAACCCTCAAAAAATAATGAATGCCATGTTACTAAGTTCAAAGCTACTACGTAACTTGTGGGAAGCAATATTGTTCGCTAATTATGTTCTTAATGTATCACCCACAAGAAAACCAACAAAGACTTTATGAATTGTGGAAATGTCAACCGCCTTCCTACATATACTTAAAAGTGTGGGGGTGTTTGGCAAAAGTTGAAGTTCTTGTTCCTAAAAAGACTAAGATTGGACCAAAAATACTAGATTGTGTGTTTATTGGTTATGCTCAGAGTAGTAGTGCATGTCGGTTTCTGACTTATAAATCAGAAATACTTGATATAAGTGTGAACACTATTATAGAATCAAGGAATGCTGTGTTTTTTGAACATGTCTATCCTTACAAGAAAGGATAGTAATTAAGTTTGCAAAAAAAAAACTTATGATTGTACACAAAGTCAAGAGACTAATGACAATTAAACACAAGAAGCTAGTAATGGTCTCGACCAACAGGATTTAACTGATGATGAACCAAGACGAAGTAAGAGAGCGAGAACATCAAAATCCTTTGGTTCAGATTTTCTGACATACCTGTTAGAAAATGTGCCTCAAAGCTTTAAGGCAACAATGACAGGTCCTGAAGCACCTTTGTGGAAAGAAACTGTTAATAATGAAATTGAATCCATTATGCAAAATCATACTTGGGAATTGGTGGATCTTCCACCAGGTTCTAAACCTCTTGGATATAAATGGATATTCAAGAGAAAAATGAAAGCAGATGGTTCAATTGACAAGTATAAAGCAAGACTTGTAGTTAAAGGTTATAGACAAAAGGAAGGTTTGGACTATTTTGACACATATTCTCCAAAGGACAAGAATAACATCCATTCGCATGCTTATTGCTATAGTAGCGTTGTTTAATTTAGAAATACATCAAATGGATGTTAAAAACATTTTCTTAAACTATGATCTAAATGAAGAGATCTATATGGAGCAACTCAAGGGTTTATAGTATCAGGCAAGAAAAGAAAGTTTGTCGACTTGTAAAATCCCTTTATGGATTAAAACAAGCACCCAAGCAATTGCATGAAAAATTTGATCATGCAATGCTTACTAATGGGTTTAAGATAAACTAATGTGACAAATGTATCTATGTTAAAAACATTGACCAAGGATATGTCATAGTTTGTCTTTATGTGGATGACATGATTATCATTGAAGCAACCAAAACATGATTAAATCAACTAAACAAATGCTTCACAAAAGATTTGATATGAAAGATATGGGGTCGCAGATGTTATATTAGGAATGAAAATTACTAAAACATCTCGACGGTATGCATTATCTCAATCTCATTATATTGAGAAAATTCTTGATAAATTTATCAAGGATGATTTGAATCTAGCTAGAACACCAGAGATATCGGCCTTTATTTATCTAAAAATAAAGGTGATGCAGTGTTTCAATTAAAATACTCCCAAATCATTGAAAGCCTAATGTACCTAATGAATTGTACTCGTCCTAATATAGCTTATGCTATTAGTAAATTGAGTAGGTACACTAGTAACCCCGGAGAAGACCATTGGAAAGCGATCATTCGGGTTCTTAGATATCTAAGATTCACCCATGATCATTGTTTGAATTTTACTCGATATCCAAAGCATTTCTTGAAGGTTATTGTGATGTAAATTGGATATCGGATACTAAAGATTCAAAATCCACTAGTGGATATATCTTTACTCTGGGAGGTGCTGCTGTTTCTTGGAAATCTACGAAACAAACATGCATCGCACGATCCACAATGAAATCCGAGTTCATTGCTTTAGACAAAGCAGGAGAAGAATCAGAATGGTTTCGTCACTTCTTAGAAGACATTCCAATGTGGCCAAAACCTGTGCCAACTATTTACATTCATTGTGATAGTCAATCTGCAATAGGCAGAATCATATATATAACGGTAAGTCGCGACATATTCGTCGTCGATATAATATCGTAAGGCAATTGTTGTCAAACGGAATAATCTCAATAGATTATATAAAATCTAAAGAGAATATTGCGGATCCGTTAACAAAAGGTTTAACAAAAGAGTTAGTGTATAGTTCATCGAAGGGGATGGAATTAAAGCCTATTACATAAGAGTCGTCATAATGGTAGCCTTACTTATATGACTAGAGATCCCAAGAACTAAGTTCAAAAGGACAACTAAGTTATGTATGGCTCGCTAGAAATCACCAAAGGATTAAAATTCCCTACCCATTCCTATGGTGAGAGTGATATCTGCAACATTTGTTGTATGTAGGGGTATAAGGATAAGCTTTGCTTTTAAGGATTACTTATATCTTGATTGAGGCATAAAATCAAGACAAGAATAAAGAGATACTCACAATAAGAATCACATATATGAGTATCGAACTGGGGTTGGTTCTATGAGAATGCAAAAGGTTAAATTCTCTAGAAACACTCATGAAAACCAGGCGCGTTCAAGGCCAAAATGAACACAACAGTGAGAACCACGATGTGTTAGAAGATATTTTGTGTGAAATGCTGTCTTGGCTTACACAAACGATCAACAATTCAAGGTATCGAGTCCATTGGTTAGCCAAGAAGTCCGATAGGTTATCTCTAGGATAGGTTCAAGTAGTTACCTATCCTGATGCAAGATATTTTCGACTTATACTCTTTCGTTAAAGTCTGCATATTGTTGCATTTCCGTTGTCATCAAATTCCATTCATGTGGGGGATTGTTGAAAATGGTTATAAAATTCTAGGTAAAACCAGAATTTTTTCCTAAGTTTGGTCTATTTTTTAAGTGGGCCCCGTGCGTTGATTTACGCGGGTCAAAATGGTAACGCGTTCTATGCCGCGTTGTGATTTACGTGGTATATTTGGTTGCTCAAAAACTATTATCGAGTGAATGGAAAATTAAAGCCAAAGTGTGCTCCATGGAAATGGAGTTTCGGTGGAAAATCCTTAAAGGTTTGAATAAGGCTTGTCCCACATTGATTTGGTGGGAAGTTTTGAATGGGTTTATAAGGTATGGGTTTGGTACTTGGGGTGTGCCCCAAGGGGTACCCAAGTGTTTTAGAGGGAGAGGTTATGGGCAAAATGGGCTAGACCCATTCGACCCAAAAATCACCACACACGCGCGCGCCCGCCGCCGCCGCCTTTTATTAAACTGGTTTGATTTTACTATACATCCAAACAAGGCCTTTCCCGTTTTCAAATTAAACTGAAAATAAACTGGTCTGGTTTTACTGTACATCCAAACAGGGTCTTTCCCGTTTTTTATCTGTTTAAATTATGAACCCAACTGATTCAAATCTGTTTGAATTCAAAACCAATGTGTTTCATACTGCTCAATTCAAAACCTCAGCCCACCTTTACATCTATAAATAGGACAACCCTTATTTGATGTTTTACATTTAGAAATTTTGTATTTCACCTCTGCAAATTCTATTCTTCATTTTGCTGCATTTTATTTTTGTGAGAGAGAGTATAAACACTTAGTGTGTTCGTTAGGAAAACAATTTGTAGTGCTGCTATTGTTTGTAGTAGATCATTTTATCCTGGGAGATAGACGTCCAAATTCTAAAAGCACCGAGGAGAGGACGAATCTGTCTTAAGGACACAGTGTCAAACACTGGACTTGATCAGATTATAATTCGAAGAAATTAATCAAGCAAGCTATTTAATTTATTTTCAGTGTTTTATTATTTATTTAAATCAGATTTTAATTTTGTTTTTGTAACAAAATAAAATCTATTTTTATTTATTTATTTTTATTTCGAGTTTGATTTTTGTAATCAAACAAATTCTCTCATTTCCTTTATTTCTTTTAAATTCTTTTTGTTGTTAAGTACACAAACTGAATTAATTAATTACAGTGAAGATTGTCCAACAAACCACAAATCCAAAATGAATTTTGAACAATGAAGATAGTCGCATATGGTGGTTTTGAAAATTCAAATATTTTGAGATTTTTCATATCATCAAAAATTTTAAATCCACTAACAGTGGGTTGCTCATCATTTGTAACCAAACTTGGTTTAAAAACATACTCCCTAACAAGCTTTTTATGACTTGGCTCTCTACAAATGGATATATGAACCACCTAAGCCATATATGGAACATCATTCTTAGCCATGTTTAACTCAAGAACATGCTATTTTGTTATGTTAATTTCATAGTTTGGCTCTTTAATTTGGCTCTTTTGATGAAGTTATTTTTCACCAATTTTAGTCATAAAAACTTGAAAATATTTTGTAAAACCCCACAAAATTCAGTCATTAAAGACTTAACAAGAAGGGTTGATAACTTATGTCTCCATAGGCAAATTTTCATATCAAGTTGATGAATTACTCCAATTAAATTGTGTATTTTTTCTTCTACCAAATAATATGGTAATGAAATAACAACTTAAAAATTTTCTTCATCAAGAAAATGGATCTCTTCTTGAACATCCAAATTTTTCTTTCACGCTAATATATTTCATATTGATAAATTTGAATGGCAAATTCCAATTTGTTTGTCATTTCTTCTTCTATGCCTTCTTCAAGGCACTCATTTTCTCCTTGTCGCCTTCGCTCAGCCATTATAATAATAGTCCCATCGACGGTCAAAAATATATGTTAACTTTTTTGGCTTTCGAAGGTTGGAAATGTAATTATAGTGTGTTAGCAATGATCAATAAGTCCTTACAAAAATAGTACATGCCAACCAATTAGTCAGACAATTGCTTCAAAATTCTTTTAGTCTCAATAAAGAGGACTTTTACTGGTAGCTTGTTTTAGGAGAAAAAAATTCAGAAGAATTAATCAAAAAGTAAAAGAATGAGGGAGAGAACAGTGTCAGAATTTAAATTTCATTAAGTAAACAAATGTTAACAATAGTACCTTCACACTTCCACAGCCAAGGGATTATAGCAACGAACAGACTAACTTAGAATTACTCCTAAGAAATTGAAATGTACTGTGGGAAAGTAAAGAAGTGGAAAGTAAAGAACTAGAAGGAAAAAGTATAAAGTAAACAAACTGGTTTCTGGATCTAGTTTCGGTATCAATGTAGCCATCAATGGCTATTTATATGCAAAAACTTCTAGAAATAACTATCCAATAACCACCTAAAGCTACACACTCTTTCATCTTCCTTCCCTGAATGCCACATATCCCTTCATGTCTTCCACTAAGTCACTTTGTCCATTATATTCTTCACATGTGCTTTAACTTCTTCTACCTTGCCTTCCATGTTCCACCATGCAAGACCACTAACTTTGTAACTTCTCTTAACTTCTAATTGATCAAGAAAGTGTCACGTGTCCTACAATAATAATAATAATAATATTTATGGTGTCAACAACAACATAAAAACTCTTTGGTCTTGCACGAGGAAAGACTTTGTTTGAGCTTTCACAAGCAATGCTAGTATACAAAAATAAAACATAGAAAAGTGTACAACATATAAATTGTGTAGTTAGAGATTTATTTCAAGTGTAACATATATTATATCCAAAATAAATTTAAGTCACATAATGTACTTTTTTGTACTTTATTTTATTTATGCGCGTCTAGAATTATTGAGCTTATTGTATGACAAGATGATATCATTTTACTGGACAGCGTTTGTTATCAACAACTGGACCACGGTGTTTTTAAAAGAGAACAATTCCTCTCCAGTTTATGATCAGATTGGAGAGGTCAATCTGGCCTATTGTGGGCCATTTCAAACTTGCATTAATTATCCAATTTGTTTATCTTGGGTGACCTTGTCGAATACATTATTCATATTAAATATTAAATTGATCAAACATCAACAGCCAGTTGATCGCATTACATTTGTCTAGAAAAAATAGACGGATTATCTTCAAACTCATACAATTCATATTTTATTTCTAAATAATATGATCCGATAAAGTAGTTATCATTATTCGATCAATTTGATTTTTGGTATGGATAATATATTTGACAGGCCTACAAGATGAATGGCTTGGATCGTCAAGTCAAGCCCAAGGTGGACCACAACAAGTTGGAACTCTCTAATCCGATGACTGGAGTGGAGCTGTTTTCTTTTTAAAACGTTGACGAAAAAGCTCTATATGAATTTATTATATGTCTCAAACTTAAGATGGGCTTGTGGTTTTGAAAAGGATTAAGGCATGTCTGTCCTCCATCATGTGGATTGAATCGTGTTGTTTGGGTCTGTAGAGCTCATTATAAGTTCTACTTCAATGATCAAACCAATTCATTTTTTAATTCTTTGTACAGAGATCATATATGAAAAAAAAATTTCAAATTCATTTGATAATTGTAGTAATATGATTTTATCATATTTATCTTCATAAAATGAATGACAAGTATTATTTTAAAATATTAGCTACAATTTTTGAATTGATTTAAGTTTTTTCATAAAAGATATATACACAATTAATCTAAAAACTAAACAGATCAAATCATCGTAACAAAACTCATAGTAGGCCTTCATAGGCTTAGACAGCACATGATGGGCTAGAGATCGACCTCACACTTTGACAAAATGTCGCCTTAGGTTTTGTCGGTGTTCTTAATTTTGGTGACATTTATTAAATGTTGATAAAAATCAAATTCCTTGTAATGGTTTTTTTTTTTTGGACAAATAAAGTTAGAATGGTCATTTTTCCTTCTAATAATTTGTTTATCACATTATATATTAAAATAATGTCAACACATAAGACAATCAATATAAATATAATTATTTTAATAATATTATTTTTTAATATATGGGGAGAGAGAGAGAGAGAGAGAGTTGCTTTCACAAATGGAGCCCAAGTCTTTAATAGCCACATCAAGAGTTGTTTCTCTTTTTTTTTTCTTCCTGTTGTGTGATTCTTTTTTCTTTGCTTGGAAACCCGTTTAAAGACGCAACAATTATTGGGAGATTTTTATATAAAACCCCACCAAGAGAAGAGAATGGAGAACCAAGCCAACAACTAAACCAAACTCACTTGGCTTCTCTTCCCTTATGTCCTCTTGTGGACTCCAAAACATTACCCTCCTTGTCTTAACCATGGTTACTTATCCACGCGCTTGTACAATGCCCTGTTTGGCACAATTAATTGGAATAATTTTTTTCTTTTTATTTTGAGAGTTTCGGTTTCGGACTCGAACGATAGATAGCGGACTTGGGGGTGATGATGTCACCCGTTGTGCGGATAGATTTTGTACCTATTAAGCTCATCCCCCATAGTTCACCCAATGTATTATTAAATTTGAATTTGGTAAAAAGGTATATTTTTTTTGACTTCAACAATATTAGCAAAATGATATCAAATTAAGAACGTTTCAAAATTTTCATCAAATTAAAGATGTCTTGCACCTTTCAATAATTTACTGTGCATAGCCATTAAATATGAACCCACTGGACGTCCTCCCAAATAACCACCTCAAGCAAAATTTTTTAAAAATTTTACACTGTGAGGTCGACCCACCAATCGACCCCTGGTTGACCACCTCTTTAACGAAATAAAGTTATTTCATTGCCTCTCTACAACTGTGTCCCTGATGAATACAACAGAGCAGCTATATCATTTGATCTAATTGAAATTCAGTAATTTGAAACCGACACAACACTCCTAATCAAATCAATAAAATATGTAACTTTTGAATTTGAGTTCAGAATAATCAAGTAGATTTTTCGTAACCGAAAAATAGATGGTAAACCAAATCCTTTAACTTTTTTCCATAATTGAGAAACAATAATGATAAGCTTTGGTTTGCAATCTTTGATTAGTTTCAAAGATCAAAGACTCAGTACATAGGATTTACATTAGTTGTGATAGCGCCATTGCGATGATTCAAGAAACAAACACGAATTGGATTGAATTTGGGGCTAAAATGAGTATAACATCATTTTTCCTAATACCTAATTCGAGCAAACCATGAGATAGGTTATGGATTGAGCAAATCATCGCTTTTTTGGTTCTCGATATAGAACACAAAATAGAATTTTATTTTATTTTTTCATTTACTCTTGCTGGTTGACCGAGTAGTCAACCCCTTGGACGACCTTTGTTTTGATAACAGCTATAAATTCACTGTTAGAGTGACTGATATCAGATAGAAAAATTCATACTTTTTTTACTTAGATTTAATGAAATATTTGGTGAACCGTTGAAAATACCCTAAATGGTTTATATTATATAATTTATCGGATAGAGTATCAATAAAAAATAATAATAATTAGATATTTGTAATTATATGATCAATTTTGATTGTTTTAAAAATAAAATAAATAAATAAAAACTATTATCAAAGGGTAATAATCTATTATCAAATCCAAAAATAATATCCAATTTTTAAGCATAATGATGTGACAATCAATTGGCATATCTAAGGTAATATTTTTTTAAATATCAAATTATCAATCAATCATATCACTTATATATTATTGAGTTTAGAAAATGGACTTAAAAAATAGCCTAGAAAATAAAACTGAAAAGTAGACTTATACGTCATTTTCCTTATCAAAATCATGGTTATCATTTATTTTTATTTTTTTAACAAATATGATCTGTTATATGACTACAAATATTAAATTAACTTAAATTAATTTATAATTAACCTACTTAACATATTTTGAATTATTAAAATCCGCTCACATAAAGCCTCACAACAAGTCCATAAATAAGTTACTGTGCAAGCGTCACCCATCTAATGGCCCCGTTTGGTAAAACTGTAGAAAAGTGATTATAGATTATAGTTTAATAGATTATGACTTATAGCTGTAAACATAAGCTGTTAACTTGTTTGGTGCAACTGTGGGATTATAGATTTAAGCAGCAGAGGAGTGTTTGGTTAATAAGTTGTAAAATAACTTTTTGCTTTATAATTGTCCTTTCTATCCTTATATGATATAAAAATAATTATTTTGTCATTTTTTTCAGTTTTAATTTTTTTTTAAATTCATTAATAAAAGTTATAAGTAGTATTAATTAGTATCAATTAATATAAAAATTGATACATTTGCAAAAAATGTAATGGAAGTATTATTGTCACAATTATTTTCCATTATAAATTAATTAGTATCAATTAATTGCTTAATTAGTATCAATTAATACTAAAATTATTAATTAGTTTCAATTAATGGCTTAATTAGTCTCAATTAATATTAAAATTATTAATTAGTATAAATTAATATTAATATTTAATTTTTATTAGTATCAATTAATATTAATAATCAACAATTGTTATTAATTAGTATCAATTAATAATTAATTCATTACAAAAGTATACAATATTAATTTATTAATAATTAATACCAATTAGTATTGATTTTTTTAATTAATATTGATTTTTTTTCTTTTTCTTCAGAAATATACAATTTTTATTTTTAATTAATATAAAATATACAATATGAATTTATTAATAATTAACACCAATTAATATTTATTTTTCAATGAATATTGATTTTTTTCTTTTTCTTCAGAAATATACAATTTTTTATGTTTTAATTAATATTAATTAATAATATTAATATTTGGGTATTGACGAGGGCATTAAAGTAATTTTAGCCACCCAACATCAGCTACGCTCTTAGGTCAAAAATTTAAGATCCTCACCAGCTTTTAAGATAAGCTGAGAAATAACTTGATTTAAGCTATAAGCTAGTTAACTTAAGCTGCACCAAACATAATATTTTAGCTTAAATTAACCTAAAAGCTGAAATAAGCAACTTATAAGCTCTACCAAACAGGCCTGTTGTCGACCTGCTTTAGGTTATGTTTGGCACAAATTTTTCAGTCTAAAATAGTTATAAAAAAAAAAAAAAACAAAGTTGAAAAATTAATAAGATAAAATATCAAATTTAAATCATAATTATTTTATTTTTTTCTCACAAAAGTAAAAAAAGCCAAAAACTCCATCTCAAATGAGGCTTTTTAGCCCCAGACTAAAATAGTTAAAAAGTCAAAAAACTAAAATGTGAACCCACATTCCAATCGAAAACTTAGGTTGCTTGGTAGAGTTTTGTAAATATGATTTGAGAGTATGAGTTGTATTTTGAATTTGTGAGGTTTGGAATTATGATTTGAGTGTGGAAAATTTGTTTTGTAAAGAGTTTTGAAAATAGTTTTGAAAAGAGTTTTGAATTAAGTGGGGAATTGTTGATGTGACATTTGATATTTGATACAAAAAATTACGACTCATAACCAAACATACAACTCAAAATTATTTTAAAGCACATAAAAAATTTTAAAAAATTCAGAAAACATTTTTTCGAATATATAAAAATTAGGGATATTTACCAATAAATCCTATCTCACAAATAGTTTTACCGATTGGTCCTAAGGTTATTTCTATTGTTCTAATTAATCCTATTATTGGGGAAATATCTTACTAGTTGTTCCTATTTCCTTTGTTTGGTAACATTGAGTGTCAATTATACCCTTCCGTGTGTGTCACATGACATACATCATTCCAAGACAAAAGCATAAAGAGCCTTAGTATACTTTAGCCTCCGTTTGGAAAGTGGGTTGGCTTTTTGGCTATTTTAGCCTGGTTTGGGAAGGGCTTTTTGGCTTTTTGACTTTTTTGACTTTTTTTGTGAAAGAGGATTATAATGATTATGGGTTGGATTTGATGTTTTGTTTTTTGTGGCTAAAATAGCCTATTTGTTTTTTGTGGCTATTTTAGCCAAAAAAGCCTGGCTTTTTTCTTCCCAAACGGAACCTAATGTGTGGCACCCATTGTGTGTGTCACGTAACATACATCATTCCAAGGCAAAAAGCATAAAGAGCCTTAGTGTATTTTGTTGATGTGTGACACCCATTGTTACGTGTCACGTGACACTCTAAGGCAAAAAGTATAAAGAGCCTTTTCCTTTTGGTTATTGTAATTTAGTGTACTTTATTGATGTGTGACACCCACTATAGCGACCCCGGTCTTTTCTTTTTGGTTATTGTATCCGCAGCTATGTTCCGTAAATCTCGTTATTATATTATTGTGGTTGCTGTCCTTTAAATTCCTTATTCTTGAGTTATAGGATTTACTGGGCAGGTTTGTTACAGATGGGTTGGGTTTGGAAACCAAGTGTTGCTGTTCAGAATTTCGGGCCTTCACTCGAGCGAGAGTAGTATTTTGTGTCTGGTGGATCGAGCCAGGGTATCTTCGTTCGAGCGTAAGATTGCGTCTAGTATAGACCTAAGAGCTGTATTTGTTGGCTCGAGCGAGATTTCCTTCGCTCGAGCGAGTTTCGAGACCTTCGCTTGAGCGAGCATTCTGTCGCCGAGCTGCCGAGCATTTCGGGGTCAGACTCAAGCATTCATTGGCTCGAGCGAGACTTTCTTCGCCCGATCGAGTCATTCTTGTGTCTGGTCACTCGAGCGACCAATCCTTCGCTCGAGCGAGCCTGTCGGGTTTAAATAGGCAGCAGCGGTTTTTAAAACACTTTTTCACCCTCTTTTTTATTCCAAAACCCTAGGTACGACTTTTCTCTCCCTCCACTCACCTTCTCTCTTAGTTTTCATCTACTTTTAGGGTGTTTCTACCCTAGATCTTTTATTAAAAAGATAGAGTGAGTCGAGGGCTTCCTTTTAATCTGAACAATCTTGGATTTGGAGCACTTTGGATTTTCGTCATCTTCTCCATTCGAGTTCTTCGCTTCGAGGTAGGGATTTCCTACTCCATATTATAAGTGTTGTTCTAAGTTTTGGTATTTTGATATGTTGGGGGTTATTTGGTAATTTTGGGAAAAACCCTAGTGGTTGAAATAAATTAATTTGTATAATTAATTTAAGAAAAAATGTGGAATTGAGTTTAATTCATGGAATTGGAGAATTTAGTGATTTAATGGTGTAGTTGGTTAGTTTAATTACTCACCTATGAAAATGTTAAATTTACATTTGTTGGTACATTTATTTCCTGTTTAAAAATAACTGTTTTGGGCTATCGGTATGATAGTCGTGATTATTGTAGACATTGCATGTGGATTAGGAAAATCAAACTAATCACATTGGTTAAGTCATTGATTTTGACTATTGAATTAATACGTAAAATACGGTATTGATTGTGTGTTACATATGCATTTTGTTTGGGAGGAGATAGGGATGTACTCACGGCTTAGGGAAGATAGGGGATGGACCTCTAAATCGGATTTTGTTTGGGAGGAGATAGGGGATGGACTCCATTAGTATCACTATTATGTGTGTTTATTGATTTGTAGAAGTGTTTTTACATATTGTTGATACAGCACTAAAATGTGTATCAAATGAGAAGTATAGAAGTGTTTTGATATGAGCCTTAGTCTCAATTGTTTTACTGATAAATGTAAGAAATGTTAATGTGATATGTAGTTCACTGTCATAGTCTGGCCAGGTTCTGAGCCATGTTGGTAATAGTGGAAAGTTGAATAAATAATGGAAAGTGAAACTGATATTTGTGTTAACCATCTATTAAATGCTATTGCTTTATTCAATGCTTATATTTGGTTTAATATCTTTCTATTGGGCTGTGGCTCACCCTATGGGAATATCATTTTCAGGTTCAGGTGATGTGCTACCTCCAAGGACTTAGCTTGGATGGATTTGGAGTTAAAGACTCTGTTTAGATTAGTTATTTATTTTGTTTTAATTTGATGTTACATGTAAACTCAAGCCTAGGGCTTAATTTGTAAATGAATTAGTACTCATATTTTTGTGTCCAAGTGCTGGCTTGGAAAGATGTAAGCCCGTAGGGCATTTACTTTCGTTATTACATGTACTGTCTTTCAATAAGATTACTCTGATGGATGAGATGATAATTAGTTTTCTTTTATCAATGCATGTTAATGTTATGTAATATGGGTTTATTTATGAGGGCGTGACACTCATTGTGCGTGTCATGTGACATATTGTGTGTGTCACGTGACACACCCTCATAAAGAGCCTTTGTGTACTTTGTTGATGTGTGGCACCCATTGTATGTGTCACATAACACACCCTCGTAAAGAGCATGTATCTAATAACATCTAAATGAGGGCATTAAGGTCCCTCAAAATATCCAAAAACTAAACGATTTATTAGAAAAAAATTGGGACCAATTTGTTCATAAGTTTAACATTTGGGATTTATTGGTAAATCTCCCTAAAAATTACCATATCAATTGCAAAAAAAAAAAAAAAAAAAAAAAAATTCACCATTCTGGTCAACCGGTGAGACGACCGGTTAGGCAAAATTTGCACAAAAAAAAAATTTTAAAATCGCGCTTGCCTCAAAGTTCTCTACAAAGTTTTGGAAATCGTTCCAAACATCATTTGCAAATGTAGGTGTAGAATCATGTTTCAAAAACACAACCAAATAGGGCCTTAATATTTTAACATCTTAACGTGTGGCCATAAATAAATAAATAAATAATTAAATAAATAAATAATGATGATCAAGTGTATTACAATTTTTACGTACTTAGGGTGTTTGACCTATTCTAAAATAGCACATATTATTTTAACATAATATTTTATTTGAGTTACAATTATTTTATTTGGATCATATCACCTCTTTATTACATTACTTCAAATTTAACTCATATTTCACGCTTTTTTTTTGTAAAAATTTAAAAAATATATTTATTTAGATCATTCAAAACACTCCTTAAACAGATAACAATTAGTTTAAATAACTAGATCATTCTATAATACACATTTCTTTTTTAGTGTATATTAGAGAGACCTTTTGGCAACATAGTAAAAGTCAACTTTTGAGTTTTTAAGTCACATCACATCTCTTTTTTATATATACAAAAAGTTAAAAAGTCAAAAGTTACCAAAAAAGCCAAAACAACCAACTTCCCAAAACATCACAATATGTAAGCTATGATATTTGTGATATTTACTAAATCACTTTCAAGTCATAAGTGAAAAATTTAGAAATCACCTACATATTAATTTGTGATTATATATCAATTTTAAACAGTAAATAACAATCTCAATCAAACAATCAAGACAAATCAACACAACAATTTTAACGTGGAAAAATTACAATTGGAGCGCCTCCAATTGTGATATAAAAAAAAAATCACGGGCAAAAATCACAAAACAATTCACTAAGAAAACAAAAGAAAATACACAAGTGTACTCTCAATTATTTAATGAATCCATGCCCGAATTGAATCAACCTCTATGTGCCTCTTCTAGCCCCGTCTTCACCTTAGAATTGTCTTGCCCAACGTTGATTCCACAACGCCGATATCGAATCACGATAATGAGTCACTCCTAATCTAATCAAGAATGCCTTCTTTTGTATTAAATAAAACAAACAATTCTCTGATGTATACTTCTCAAATCATGAGTTAAACTCAAGCAAATATCAAAGAAACTAGCAAAGAAGCTCCAGATATAAACCCTAATATCTAAGAAGAAAATCTGGAAACCGTAATCGTAAAAACAGATGAAATCACAAATTTATAGAAAATTGATCCATGATCTCCGCTCGAGTGCAAGAATGACCGCTCGAGCAGACTGACACTCGAGCGCAGAAAGTTTCGCTTGAGTGCAAAAACACAACTTCTAGTACTTTTGTAGAGACTCTAATTTTCTTAAGTCATCTATTATTATCATTTTTATTTTATTTTATTTTTAGTTTTATTAATTGTGTGGATCCATGGAAATTTAATGTGGTGTTTAATTAATTTAATGTGCGATTTAATTATATATATAATTAATTTAAATAGTTAGATATATTGATATTTTTTTATATACATAAAAAGTATTTTATATATATGTATATATATATTGATCTTATATTTATATTTATATATGTTATGTTTATGTGTATTTATATAATATTATAATAAGTCAATTAGGTTACAAGGCTTAGGGCTTACTAAAACAAAAGAGAGGGAGAGTAAGGAGCAGCACAGCAGCCGAAGGAGAGGGGAGGAAGAGAGACGGCGGAAGAAAGAAGAATGAGAGGAAAAAATAACAAAAAGATTAGAGTTTTATTTTGGTACCTCTATTAATTTTTTAAGTGATCATTTGATTTTTAAAAAAATATTGTGAGTATAAAACTTATTTTTCTTGATTTATGTTTAATTCATTATTTTTATTTGTTTATTTGATATTAGTTTGATTTTGTATTTATATAAAGATGATGGATTGATTTTATTATTTGGTTAAATGTGTATGTAAGATTTAGGGTTTTTATATGTATTTATCTTATGATTGTAATATATTAAATTAAAATAAATTAAGAACACATAGATAAATTCCTTTCTCTCCACCATGACTTCATAGATTGTTGTTTTATTTGAGTGTTGGTGAGGAAGAGTATATTAAAAAAAAAAAAGTGAGGATTATGAAATTTATTTGAATGCATTAGGCTTAGCATTATTATGTTTGTTCTCATGAGTAGATAAGAGATTGTATATATATATATATATATATTGTTGCCTCATTCTCATGAGTATACGAGTGCTTTGATTTACGCGCGTACGTATATGCTAACCATCCGAGGAGTGTGGGTTAAACTCGGGACGATATTCTCATGCAAGCTTAGCTTCAGAGCGGTGTTAGGTATACGGGAGGCACATGGAATATATGTGTAGGTCGGAAGTGAAGGGGCGAATTTGTGGAGTTAAAGGTACATAGAATTAAATATGAGTTTATTGGTATAATATGAATTGTATTGATTTGTATATCTTGAAAAATAGTAAACGACCTCAATAAATTATGAAATTTGAGCAAAGGCATGTATATATGATTCTAAACAAATTTTGTATTTTAACTTTTTATTAAAAAGATCAATTAGAACTTGTAATCGGATAATCTTGGTTACAATAGTTTTTATTCATTTTAGCACGGCAGACTTTAGATGCTGTTTTAACCCACGAAATGAGCTCATTTTTCTTGGTTTCGCGTAAACTGAAGAAAAAGATTATTATGTATACTTTTTGTATTTTGAACTTTTTCGAAAAAAATCATCGTAGGGCAAGTTTTGTTTGTTTTCAGCTTCAGATTTTTTGGTTGAATTCCGTCTAAGTTCTTCTATTAAATTTTTCTCTTAACCTGTTTAGTTTCTATTAAATTCGTTCGCAAAATTTTTCAGGAAATTTAATTATGTACAATTTTTGTTTTTTGAGTTTTGGTCAATTCGAATTATTTAAGCATGAAACGATGTATTTTTATACTTTTTCAGCAAATTACTTATGATTAAATTATACTGACTTTATTTTTTTGCAGAATGGTGGGTCTTACTAACTTTTTATGCAGGGCTGACCTACCATATTTTTATTTTTATTTTGTTTATTTTATACTCAATTTATATTTCGTTGTATACGCGCAATAAATTAAATGCCACCGTATCTCAAAAAACTACACATTCGTCTCAGTGCGGTTAGTACTACTTGTCTTGTCCCGTAACAAGAATTAAATGTATTTTTATTTGTGTCTGGTGAACACGTGGGTGTTAAATCTTGTACTCATACCAGTATACTTATATACTGATCTATTTTGTCTCTTGACAACTCGGGTGCGTTCTGTTTGAGAACAGCCGAGCTTCCTTTACAGAATTAGTTTGAGCTACGGTGGTGACGTGAAATAACTATAATTATTGGACAGTTCTCTTCGATTTCTTTTGTTTTCTTGAGCTTAGGGTTGATATTAATTTATATATTTATTACTTTTTTTTAATGACTTTAGTATTGGGATAATTTGGCATGGTTTGTAACCGTACATCATTTAAATTATTTTGATTACGTATTGTTACTTTAATATTGGAGATATTGGTTAGTTATAAATTTATGGTGGATGGTTTGGTTGGTGTTTTGTTAGTTTTTTTTATTTTTTTAATTTTTTATTTTTTATCCCTTGTAATTTTTTGAGGATGGAAATTTACTTAAACCTTTTGGAGACGTGAACGTTTAGATTTTGTTTCACCCCTAGGATTTGAATGATGGAATATTGATTGGGGTTTAGTCCTAATTTAATATTTAATAAACCAAATTTTGGGGCGTGATAACTTTTGCAAACAGTTCAAACTTCTAGAACCAAAGATTCTCCGCTCGAGGGCACAAATGGCCGCTCGAGCAACAAGCAACTTCGACCACATTTTTACTTTTTGCTTCAGGGGTACTGTCTCTTGACCTCACCTGGGTGCTGCCCCAGACCCGCCAAGGGGCGTTGCCCCTTGAATCTCCGCGAGCTAACCGAGCAGCTCGATTCTCGATATAGTCAGCGAAGTGGCAAACATGAAAGAATTAACTTTTGAAAACATCCTCTGCAAAGGCATAATTCTGGTTGGATTTGCATCTAAATACTCATAGCCTCACTGAAATAAAAGAACGAATAAAATTATAACTGAAAAGAGTTTTGTCAAACGGAATTGCCAAGAATAAAAACCTAACAATAAATAAATACAAAACACAACACAACAAATCATAATTAAACACTAGTTAAGGCATAATTAAAAATATTTTCAGTCATAACTAAACACCTCTAGAGATATAATTAAAAACTTCTTCATATATAACTAAAATAAAAATTACAAAATGTCAAAACTAAGTTATATCTAACAGCACAATAACTCATAATCAAGACATAATTAATATTATAACAAGTTATGACCAAAAATTATAAAAGTTATA
Organism: Camellia lanceoleosa; assembly: GCA_025200525.1. NCBI lineage: Eukaryota > Viridiplantae > Streptophyta > Magnoliopsida > Ericales > Theaceae > Camellia > Camellia lanceoleosa. The sequence continues at coordinate 91,135,224 of CM045770.1, forward strand.
CTGAACATATGGTGCACACCTCAAAAAATAATTTGTATTATAAAATTTCCCGTCTACCTACAAAAAAAAAATATAAAAAAAAAAATTATAGCACTGTATCATTCTGGTGAGATGTGAGGTTCATCTAAAATAAATATAATTGGAATTATATTTTGTGCACTTTAATTTTTTTTGTATAATTTATTTTTGGTGTCAATTTGATCTATATAATTTTAATTATATATCAATTTTGTTTTTAATTTTTCACTTTATATCAATTTATTCTAATTAATAATATCTATTAAAAAATAGGCAAAAATCAAAAGTGAAATGGTTTATTCAAAAGAGAATAAACCATTTCAAATTAAATACCAACCTTTCAATTGCTTTTAGGGGAGTAAATGGACTAATTTTTTCCTTCATTTCAGTCAAATTTTTAAATAAGCAAGTTGCCAATTTAGCTAAATGGACACAACACGAAAAATTCAAAAGCAAAATTATTAAAATTAGAATTATAATGATCAAATTAACACATAATAGAAATTGCATAGACTACGGGTGTTATTTGCTTCTTCTTTCTTTTCTTTTCTTTTCTTTCTTTTTCTTTTTTTTTTTTTTTTTGGTTGTTGTTGTTGTGTTTTTGCATACAAACTAATGTGTCATATAACAATAAAAATTTTAAACTAAAATAAAACACACTTAAATAATATGAGTGCCAAATCTAAGAAACTTATATAAGATTTCTTAATTTCGATAACATTCATTTTATTTGGTACCAACCAATGGAGCAACCGAACCAAGGTTGAGCAATGCCGCCACTATCATTGTTGGCCTCTCCAAAATCAGCAAAAACAATTTCATAATACTCACAAACATCTCTAACCATTGTATGTCGATCAATTCCCACCCATTTCCAATGAAATAGAAGTTATTTGGTGCTCGAGCATGGTCATATGGTTCTCCAAATCAATTGTAATTTATGGAGACTTTGTAACTCAACTTCTGTTTCGTAATAAAAGATCATAATAATTAATTAGAGATAAAAATATGTAGTGCTCTCAAATATTTAGAAGTATTTTGGAAAAATAATTAAAAATTGATTTTTTTAACTTTTTAAAAAAAAATGTAAAAAATATAAAAAATAATATATCTTAAAATAAATTAAAAAATAAAAAATAACTTTTAAGTCATGTCGTAAAAAAGATCCTAATAACTTTCGATGTAATAAGACTAGCAGCGCCGTGCCCAATATGGGAGGCAAAAATCCGCACGACAGCTTACTCGGTCTACAGGCACCGAACAGGACACGTGAAATTATGGCATAGGATCATATACTATCAAGTGGCCAAAGTCCAATCAAAGTGTGAAATGTAAATCAGAAGAATCCAATTTTTATTTGGATAAAAACTCTCACCTTGTGCCTAACCTAATTATCAGTACAGGAATGTCCTTTTTTGCCCTTTTTATTTTTTAACAGAGGTACAGGTGTGTCCTTTGGCTGGACATTAGCCTGTTTGGGAGGAGGATTAGAATTAAAATAATTATATAAAATAAAATATGTTATTTTATATGATTATTTTAGTTAAATAGAATAAAATATCACATCTAATTCATAATTATTTTATTTTTTTTCATAAAAGTCAAAAAAATTTAAAAATTTATTTCAAATGAAACTTTTTAATTCTAGTATAATATTATTAAAAAGCCAAAAAGTCAACTCGCATATCAAACGAACCCATTGTAGCCAAGTAGTGCTCACAACTCTTTCATCTCACATTTAGTTCCTCAATGAACGTATTTGCACCTCAAACACGATAGATTGACTGAAAAAAGTTAACTAACTGATTGAGAGATCAGTTTCATCTTGAATTCCTCAGCGACAAAATCACATGTCTCTAATAAAGAACTTGGGCCCGAGACTATTAATCAAGTCAGTTAACTTTAAGCGCAATCTAATTCTATGAAAATATTTAATACACTTCTCGAGCCAAATTCTTCCTGATGTAGAGAAAATCTAGAATATATATTCGAAGTTCTTCAATCTACAAGATGGTTTTAAATCCATTAAGAATAATATAAAAGACGGGGAAATATTATTAAAAATGTGATGCACCAATAAAGGTTTATGGCCTTTTATAGAAGAAAATAATTTTATTCTTAATAAAACACAAAATATTAAAAAATGTAAAAAAATAATAAAACTCAAATTTAGATACTATAAAACACTAGAAACTACTACATCAAAATATTATAAAAAAATGAACACTCTTAAATAATGTTATAATTAAATTAAAAAAAATAAAAATGACATAAACACAAATTTAGAAGCCAAAAATGATGGAAAGGGACCAAAAACTGTCTTGGGTTACAACAAATCACGATTGTTTTCGGCCTGAATTTGTCAAGTTAGGTTTGATACCCAAACTAAACCAGTCAACGACCCATGTCCTACAATAGTAATAGTATACTATTAATAGTAAATTGAAATAGTTGTGACAGTGGCTTGTTTTGAGAAGTGCATTAAAAGTTAATTTTTTTGAGTTTTTTTGAGTTTTTTTTTTAAAATAAAAAAGTAAAAAATAGAAAAGTGATGTAATAAAAAAAATTAAAAAGTTAAAAAAATTAACTTTTAACTCAATTGCCAAAATAAACCTATGTGTCACAATAGTAATATGAGTGTGAATTCATGTCGTGTGTAATATGTTGAAATGAGTGTGACTACATGTCAAGGTAATAATTTGTTGAAATCAGTGTGTGTCATGAGTAAGTGTACGTTGAAATCTCCATGACTAGGGGTATTAAAAAAATTAGTGGAATCGAGAAACCGATTTAGATTAGTCAAATTCACCATGGTTAGTTTGATTTTTTTTCAAAGGAATTGTTGTTTAATAGCTCTAAAATGGCGTGGGTCTCACATGATTGAATGTTTTGCTCTTGTGTTTTTTTTTTTTTTTTTTGGAATTTCCACCTCATTAGTGGTCCATTAGTGCTCCCAAATTAGTGAGATGAATTATTGTTGGATTGTGGTCTGATTACGAGATTAAAACTTAAAGAATTGAATTAAACCAAATTAAATAGCACCCTTACTTTTTTAATTTTTGATGGGCATAGCCCCAAATAAGTGGCCCAATGGGCTGTCCAAACAATTCCTAACCCAACTTGGGCCCAAGGGCCAGACAAGAAGAAGACGCCAGAAAGGTATGAAAGAAATCAATATATATACAAGTAATCACTCTCTCTAACTATCTACTTCTTCCTCCCCGGTTAAAAGCTTCCATCTTTATACTAGAGACCCTCTAACTTAAACATCTGAGGGTCCTCCGTATGAACCCCCACCTCCGGTTCCTTCTTGACGGACTTGCAGTGACCGAAGACAAGACGGTTCAATCATCCCGTGGAGCTCCGCCCGTCTGACCATTCTCCTCCGACAAAAATGGTAGCATCGCTTGGCGCCGCTGGGAAACTCTTTCGATTGGCGTTGTGCTCATTGTCACCGAAAATAGCTTCCTTTTCACCCACCTTTCAAAGGTTGGAATGAATGGTTACCACATGATTCATGGCATTCTATCGGGGCGGTGACGCTTTTCCGCTTACACCTCTCTCGCCAGCCATGATTCTCTCACCTCACCATTGTCGCCGGTGAGCACCGCGAAGTCTACTTACGCACCAAAATCAACCCCGCATTAAGCAATTCAAAGTCGCCAAGACTTCAAAAAACAACAACACAAACACACAAGCAAAAGTTCAAGAACAAAGCTCGATGTGTATTTCCCATTTGATCTATATCAAAGGCCCAGATTGCCCCACGTGAAGACATGGGCTTCACTTCCCAAGCCACTAACTCTCTCTCTTTTCCCTACGTCTGTGTCATGTCACATCATCACGTGCATCCCTGCACCTTGAGCCCCGTGCACCGCCAACCAACCCAGTCACATAGGTCGGTCGGCAAACAGTGGTCGGTCGGCAACATAGCTCGGTCGGCAAACAGTGGTCGGTCGGCAAACAGTGGTCGGTCGGCAACATAGCTCGGTCGGCAAACTAGGTCGGTCGGCAACATAGGTCGGTCGGCAAACAGAGGTCGGTCGGCAAACATAGCTCGGTCGGCAAACAGTGGTCGGTCGGCAACATAGCTCGGTCGGCAAACAGAGGTCGGTCGGCAAATAAAGGTCAAGATTCAAGACAATCGAGCCCCAGCTACCCGCCATATCCGAATGGTCTACTTCTTCTTCCTCAAGGACATCATGAGTAAGATATTCAAACTTCTTTTGTCTATGTTGCACATTTCATAACATTTCAGATCAAAAAACCTCAGCCAGACTGAGCACGCAGACGGAGCCCCAACGCCTCCGCCATATCCGAATGGTCTACTTTTTCCTCCTCAAGGACATCATGAGTAAGATATTCAAACTTCTTTTATCCATGTTGCACATTTCATAACATTTCAGATCAAAAGCCTCACCAGACCGAAAGACTACTCAAAGCCTCACCACTGAGCACGAAGACCTCACCAGATCGAAGATGAAGACCTCGGCGACCGAGTAATTAAAGCCGTGAGGGCATGGTATCGATCCTACCCACGAAGACCTCGGCACTGAAGTTACTTAAAGCCTCACCACTGAGCACGAAGACCTCACCAGATCGAAAGACTCAAAGCCTCACCACTGAGCACGAAGACCTCAAACCGAAAGACTACTCAAAGCCTCACCACTGAGACAAAGACCTCACCAAATTGAGCATGAAGACCTCACTAGTCGAAAGATTACATAAAGCCTCAGCCAGACTGAGACTACTCCAAGCCTCAGCCAGCCTGAGCATGAAGACCTCGGCCAAACCGAGTTACTCAAAGCCTCACCACTGAAGACGAAGATCTCACCACTCGAAAGACCGAAAGCACTACTCAAAGCCTCACCAACTGAAAGACGAAGACCTCACCAACTGAAAGCACGAAGACCTCAAATTTAGCCCGAAAGATTACATAAAGCCTCACCAGATCGAAAGACTACTCAAAGCCTCACCACTGAGCACGAAGACCTCAAATAGCTCGAAAGATTACATAAAGCCTCACCAGATCGAAAGACTACTCAAGCCTCACCACTGAAGATGAAGACCTCGGCCAGACCGAAGTTACATAAAGCCTCACCAGATCGAAGATGAAGACCTTGGCCAAACCGAGGTGTGTCTAAGACGCCACGCAACAACCAAGCCCTCTAAGGCACTACAAGAAGGGCCCCAAATGAGCCTCCTAACCCAAACAATCCATCTCCATATTTCACGAAGAAACGCCGACAAATTAACCACTTGATTGAGCAAAACCAAGCCATGTTCCAACAAGAACTACCGCTTACCCTCCGCCTCTACAAATCGTCCATCAAAATTAGGATCAAGTCCAAACAAATTGGCCCTCAAAGAACAATAGGGTCGTTTTTCCACCACTCGCTCATGAAAGCAATAGACCATCTCAAATCCATCACCCATTGCCAAAGAGCACCGGTCGACCACCAAAGTACTCCGCTAACCTCCAAAATTGCTTCGCCGACCTCCAAGGCTTCCAATAGTCATTGACGACCTCCAAGACTTCCAACAATATAGTCCGACCCCTGGCCATCAATGACCTCCAAAACCATTAGTCGATCATTCAACACGCCTAAGAACCGAGTAAGACCCTACTGCTAAACAAACTCAACAAGACTGGGTCTAATTCTACAAGTAAGGTATTTAACTTCTTCTACATCGATCCGTCAAAGCCTCGCTTAACCGAGCCCACAGAGCCTCACCAACCCGAGCACATCAAGATCTCGCCATCAACACCAAAATTCTCACCAACCGAGTACAAACTTACTAAGACGAGCTAATCCATCACCGATCGCCTGTGTCCTCGATCGACCTTCCAAAGGCCTCAAATCGGTTGCATTGTTTCACACAAGGGCTAGCACTTTACATTCCTCACAATTTTGCACATGCCGACTCCTCTCAAGACGCAGTCAAGACCGCTTCGCCGCCCAAAATCTCCAACTTTACTCCCTTTAACTCTCAATGCGCCTTGCCCAGCTTGGTTTTTGAGCGGTCCTACCTCTCTATCGCAGCACCACGATTTGCACAATAAATTTGGCCACCGTCGCCTCGCCTTCTTCCGTGACTTGGGAGACTACTTTATTTTTTCTTATTCCCTTCGTTGGACTAAAGTCGCACTCGAATAGGGATCACCGATGGGCATAGCCCCAAATAAGTGGCCCAATGGGTCATCCAAACAATTCCTAACTCCAACTTGGGCCCAAGGGCCGACAAGAAGAAGACGCCAGAAAGGTATGAAAGAAATCAATATATATACAAGTAATCACTCTCTCTAACTATCTACTTCTTCCTCCCGGTTAAAAGCTTCCATCTTTATACTAGAGACCCTCTAACTTAAACATCGGAGGGTCCTCCGTATGAACCCCACCTCCGGGTTCCTTCTTGACGGACTTGGTGCAGGTACGACTAGGAAGACGAAGTTCAATCATCCTGTGGAGCTCCGGGCCCTGTCCGACCCATTCCTCCTCCGACAAAAATGGTAGCATCAATTTTAATATGTATAGAGTTGTTCTGCTGAAAGAGTTGATGTGTGCAAATATGGTGTAAATTAACAAAATTATCCTTTTATATTGCTTGAGACCAAATTAAAAAATTTAGATTTTGGATTAGAAAAATTATAATTTGTTATGGAGATTACTTACCAACAGAAGCAATATTCCCTCCGTTTATTTTCAATTTTTAGAATTCACTTTTTAAAAAATTTAAATTTTTAATTTTTCATATATTTTTTGTTTTTACTGAACTTTTTAAATATTTTAAGCAATTTTTTTAATTTTTAGACACACCTAACATAAATACATTTAAAAAGTATAATATTTGTGAAAAAAAATCTTTAAAAAATTCACAAAATACCAAAAATATAAAAAAATATAAAAATTCAGTATATTTTTTCATATTTTTGTGTATTTATTAATTTTTAAAATATTTTTTCATAAATATTTTACTATTTAGATATATCTAAGTAAGATGCATCTAAAAAAAAAAAAAAAAATTACTTAAAATTTTAAAAATATTCACTTAAAACAAAAAAATACGAAAAATAAAAAACACATTTTTAAAAAAACTAAATTCAGAAAACTAAAATCAAATATACTGATTATTCTTCTGTATTTTTTATGTTATGATATTTTTTTAGTGATGAGGACGAGCTTGTCCCATCATCTTAAAATCTTTTAATTTAAAAAAAAAAATTATCTATATATTTCTATCGTTTGAAGCCCTTAAGCCTACTTCATAGGAAAACCGTAGCCAACCCACCCATCTCAATCTTTTATATGAAAAATGTTGGGGTCTTAATTTTTGTGGTTTAAATAATTTAAAATTATCCAAATAACGTCGTTTTGACAATTTTAATGTTGTTTTGTACTCAAAACGAAATCGTTTTGACAAATTCGAACTATTTGAACCATAAAAATTAGGACCCTCTACCATTACTGCTTTTATATGGGGCTTGAACCTCCAACCTTACTCTTAAAATATTGAAATGATGTCATATATAGTATTAAATCATCCTAAATTTTAAGGACATTAAATAGGATTTAATTATAAATGGGTACCTGAAATTTGAGATTTGGTATCATCTACTCCTCTTGTTTTGCAAATGTATCAATCAAACGTTGGGAATCACTACTAGAAATATGGTTTATGTCTCATTTTTATGACGGATTGTTTAACCGTCGCAAAAAATCATTTTTTTACATCAAAATCTAATTTTATTTAAACTCCAAGCGTGTTTCACTGTGACTTCCCAATTCGCTCCATGTCGCGCTTCTTTGGTCAAGAAGAGACCTCCAACCAGATATGTCTCTTCTCTCTCTAAAATCTCACTCTCCACTCTCTTGCTCGACTCTCTTTCGATTCTCCACTCTCAATTTTATTGTTCATTTGAAGATTTCGATCAATTGTTGATGAAGATATGAAGATTTTGATTGATTTTTATGAAGATTTTGATCGATTCATAATCGGTAAGCCTAATTTCTATGAATGAATCCAACTCTCTATCTCTCCCCTCTGCTGTGCCTCCTCTCCATCACGGACGCTTCTCTTTCTCTTTCTCGCCAGAGCCGACTATGGAGACCTCCGATTTTTCAATTCTAGGTTTAATAGAGTATTTATTTTCAAATTCTAGAGATTTCTATCATTCTCATCTCTCTTTGTCGCTTGGGTTTAACCATTGATCGAATTCTAGGGTTTTCAATTGACGATTTCGGATTGCTCGTGAGAAAATGGCGAATGAAGTAGTATTATTAGTAATAGCAGACGCAAATGCTAATGAAGCTCACTCATTCTCTCTCTCTCTCTCTCTCTATATATATATATATGTACCAATTAGTTTGCTTCTGATGAAGCTCTGGTGCATTGCATTTTGAATTTCGTTTTGAGTCGCATGAAGTTCAATGTGACTCATGTAACTTTGTTTTCTGAATTGATTCAAACATTCTAATTTGCTATATTTTCTGCTAAAAAGGCTTTGTGATTGATAGTCTGATTTGAATTTCTGATGCGTTGTGTTTGTTTTTGTATTCTCGCTTGTTATCCGCTTCATTAGTCGAAGTTGATTTCTATAAGGCTCGCTTAATTCGATTTAATTTCATTTTATATATATATATATATATATATGTATTGTTGGGCCCTTCACATATCAAGTTCTTTCATATATCAAATGCATATACACAAAAATAGATACATGCATGTGTGTACTTGTGGAATATATGGTTAGTAGAGACTGGAGGGATCATATACGGTTATGCAGGATAATCAACCCATACAACCAATGTTGCTGATTCATCTTCGAACTTGGAAGGCTTCCTTAGTTGTATAAACTGCAATTTCTCTCGCTTTGTTACCATCGTGAACTATTGAGTTCGACTCTTCCTTGTACCTCGTTATGCTTGTTATTCAGGGGTTTATATAGTAACTTCTTAAATTGAGTTATAAACAGATCTGTGTCATTTTATTTTACAGGTGGCAGAACGGATTCTGTGTCACAGTGTGTTGAGGAGCTTCTGAAGTGTTTTTGGCCAAACACAAAAAAAAATTTAAAACCATATATTCTAGTTTATTCCTTTGAACTTTTTACGGTTGGACTAGGAGGCGGATGAACTTTTAAGCTGCTTAACTCCTTAATCCCTTTTGTCTAGACTGGATTAGAGCTAAGTTGATTTAGTAATCCAATGCATTTTTCCTTTGCTTGGGTTATGCAAAGATTATCTTTGAACGGTTATCAAAGAATGGAAGAATGTATGAAGAAGCCACTACAAAGCACTTGAATGTTAATGGGAAGTGGTTTATGACACCGCACTTTCTACAAAAAACTTGAAGAGGCAGAGTATACGCTTGGAACAATGAGTTTGTTAAAGCAAAGACGGCCATTGGCGGTGATCGGGAGGCAATGCTTGAAAAGATATCCGATATGATGGAAAAGGATTTAATCCTCATCTGCAACCGCTGTGGAAGACAAATTGCAAAAGGGGTACTTTTTATTTTCATTGCTATAGAGCCATAAATTTATATAGAATTTTCCTTTCTTCTTCTTCAACTTGACTACTCAGATTGTCTTCTCTATAGGTGCCTCAAGGTATTGATAAACTGCTCAAGCCGGTCTTAAGATCCGGTTCGATCTTAGGATGTGCGCCATCTCTTATGATCTAATGCCTACAATCATTTTGTTGGTGTTGATTAAAACCTTTTATCTTATCTTATTTCATTTTCATAAGAAGTTGAACTTGAAAGGTAATTCTATTCTAAGTGAATTTATAGACACACAACACCGGTGTAATGATGTACTTGTTGCACATGTACAATCGATCCGCCATAGAATGGGGCTTTTGGGATTGCACCTATTAAGTTCTTGACCGCTGGGTGATCATAGCTTGGTTTGTGAAACATGCGGCTTCGTTCAAAAAAACGATGCCCAATTCATATAATTGGCCTTCTTGTATTTTTTAATATGCAAGATCTCCGCAAGGATTAGCCGATGGTATGCATTATTCCCTTCCATTCATTAAATGCTACTTTTATATCTTGTTCCAAATGCATTGCTTATTCTGTGGTGGATTTCATATGTTATATTGCTCCAATTATACCCTAATTTGTTGGGAAAAACATGACAGGCTTTCTTGAGTCCTTGACTTAGCTAAGCACTTGAAGTTTAATTCTATACTAAAACTATTTCTCCTTTCCTTTCGACATTGAAGGTGGTGGTTCAAGTGAGAATTCAAGCATGCTTTTACATTCACAAACTAGAGGAGTTGCCTTTAACTGCTTTTTCACTTGAATAGAAAGGTTGTTAATTTTTATTTTTGACCCCATACTTTGATATTGGGATGTGAATAGTTGTCAAATAAAAATTGTATCGTGAATCTAATCCTAATTTTGAGAATCCTCAATCTAATCACTTTAACTAAACTACAGCCTCCTCATCAACCGCCATTCCGACCCTTCAACTAAAATACATCATAGTCCTATCATCCTTGATTCCTCCGCTAATCCACCACGATTTCATCTTCTTCTATACCCCTACTATCATCCATTAAATCCACCCTCATCAATCCTCGAACTCCCTCAAGAACTCTTTTTTCCCTCATAGCCATCCACCTTAAAAAGTCGCCATTTGCCTCAATCTTCATTTGGTCACTAACCACCCATTTAATTTCCATCGAACCCTCCACTTGAAGTATCCAAATGCTCCCCATCTCCATAATCACCACCATCCGCTCAACCTATGCCTCGCTTATCGCTCTTCCACCTCAACAATGCCCCGCCATCTATTACCTGCTCAACCGACTCACCTACATTTTCCAAATCCAGATTATCCCTTAAACCCGTAGTCCTCGCCTCGCCTCACGGCCAACCTCTTCCAAAATGGTCTCTTTTCCTCAAGACATCTACTAATATCTCCTCAGACATTACTCTACAAGGACAAGATTCCCTAGAATGAACACTCATCGCTTTCATGAAATAGGGTTGATGTTTGAAAGCCCAAAGGAGATAGGTTGACCTTGGGCTTAGTGGAAAGTTTCCAATTGGTTATTGGTGTGTGAGATGCTACATGTATAAATTAGTGATGTATGACAAGGTTGAATACCAAGTGGTTTACGCAAGAGTTTTTCTTCACTTCCAAAACTATTATGGTCTTTTTCTTGTATATCATGACATATTCTCTTATATAGAATCATTTTATTAAAAATTCATACTCAAACAGTAATGGGGAATCACAATGTGATTTGGTTATATCATGAAGCCATCTCGTGAAGAAGATTTTGCAAAGGTAAGCACTCAATGTAAAATGATAGTAGGTGAACATTAGGCCCGAGGGTAAAGGGGTAAAAAAAAAAAAAACAAACAAATGTTAATGGTATTAAATACAAGATGGTCTTATTAGCATGTTATATGCATGCCATTGCTTGATAGTTTTTGGTTGAAAAGTCCTGCATGATCCATTATAGCGTCAGAATGCCATACTTTTGTTTTGTACCCTGTGGACAGTACTTAATTTATTCAATTGTTGTAATTTGTTTGGCCAAGAATGTGATAGATCGGTGGTCTAGGAGCATTGCTTGGTGCAATGGTAAAAACTCAAGCTATGGAACACTGGTTCATGCCTGAGAGGAGCCACTTTCGGCTAATAATGCCAAAGGTTAGGTCTAAATCTCCAGTCTTACCCATCCCAACACCCTCAATGAATGGGGAACGAACACTGGATAATGTCCTTTATTCTTTTTTGGGGGTTGCATAGAAATAAATTTGCCAGTGTTTCTGTTAGTTCCCAAAATTGTTGGCAAGCTTTTTGGTAGTTTCATAGCAGATCCAAATTTTATTTTGAGATTTTGAATTTTGGAAGCTATCAGCATTCAACTTTGTAGAGAACTTTCAAACCTTGGGTTGTATGTACTCATGCATACTCGGTAATGCCATCTAACAAAGAAGTATTCTGATAGTTTCTTTTAGAGGTGAACAAAATGAATTGTACAGGCTCTTTTTCTCGACATAATTAGTATTACATTCAATTCATCTAGGAAGGAACTAATAGTATGTCTTTAAATAAAAGAGACAAAATATACAGGAAATGTACATCAATGCACGTAACTTTAAAACCAAAAGCACAATTGTAGAAACCTATGGGAGGCATGAAATATGCATGGTCAAGGCATGCTTTTTTATCTTTTGTGTCATGGAAATTGAATGTGTGGATTTTATATTAACTTGGAATTTTTTTTTTTTTCTTTTTCTCAAGTAAATCACTTGGACATGTTAGATATAAACTGCTTTTAGAATAACTTATACTCAAGGCTTATGCTTGAGTAGTGTTTGAATATCCCTAAAACGGATGTTCCAATTTATTATCGTGATTATGAGTAGTTGAGCCTTAACAAAATAACCGATTATCAATAACCCCTTGTTAATTGGCATTACAGTATGGATGATGAGAGCTATAGTCATCAATTATATATATATATATATAAATTTCAAGAAAGCTATCGCTATTTGGTAAAATGAAAAGTCAGAGGTCAACTTGGTAAATTTTCTAACTAGAGGAATACTAGTTACTTGGTGTTGAAAGTTTTCACTACCAATAAACAGTAAATATGTAAGTGAGTAAATAAGGCTTATGTTTTGTACATATGATTATTTAGGTGTGCTTCTATAAGCATGATTTTTTTATTAGTTGTGTTGTTTGGTCTCCTTGCAAGCATAGATGTTCAAATGGAGTTAAAATGGTGTGAGAGTTCGATTCACAAGATGAAAAGTAATGTAAGACAAGCTCATGAAGTAACTTTATGGATCTTTGGGGACCGTCACCCCCACATCGTAAGTGTACTCTATCGATTTTCAAATAGTTGTGTATATTTTGTAGTCATGGGATTAGTTGTATATAATTGCTATGTAGCCAAGAAAGATATATAATCCTATTTCATGACACAATGTTAGTATGTCCCGCTAGCATGCTCTTATGCATACATGAACTCTCATGTTTGAAACCCGTGAGTGAAGTTCTCAGATATTTTAGCAGATATTCTTTAAATTCAATCCTCGATTAAATATTAAATGTCTCAGATTCAGGATATGATTCAAACATTCACCACACTACAAGGGAATCCATGGTCCCTTTTAAATAATCACTTGGTGCAAAAGCTTGAGTCATAGGGAATAGGCCTAACAATTTATGTAAAGCTCGCCTTTGCATGAATTGAGTATTCTAGGTCAATGTTGCACTACGCTTATAGAAGCCAAGCTTTGGTTGTTGTGATTTAGGATTTGCATTGTGAGTGTGGTGTTTGTTCGATTGTAGAGTCAAGGTAAGATAGATTTGATGCTCTACTGTTCGTGTGTATAGGCAAGGAAAGATAGATGTAATGCTCTACTATTTGTGTGCCACATTGTTCTCTTCCTCATAATCGTTGACTTTCTACATCTTTCCATTGTCGGCATTATTACTACTTTCCTCCCAACCACACTAACTAAGATCCGAACTAGTCTGGTTGTTACCTTTTGCAATCGATTTGACAAATTTGAATTTCAAAGATGTATCACAAAGGGCTATTTTCCAATTCTTTTTCCAAAAATATAATTTTATTATAATCTTTTAAGGAGGCCTAGTCGCTTGATAGTGGATGTTTATGCTTATTTTTGTGCTTGAAATGTTACGGTTTTCTCTCGATGATGGTTTGTTTTAAACAAGAATGTCACCGGGTTATTAAACACGATTACCTGTGTCAAGGCTTGAAGTTTCTAAAAAATGTCGATGTAATCTAGTTGGAACCCTATGGTTGTGATCATGGAACAAGAAGGTGGATGGTTACCGTTGTCATCACTATTGGTTTCCATGCCAAGGAGGTAGTTAAACATCTTTCAATTTTTATTTGTGTATTTATCGATTTTTGTTTGTTAACATGCCATGATGTTTGCAGAGCTTGAAGACCCGTTTTTGATATTCTTTCTTTATGGGCAAGATTGTTTATCGTGATGCGTAAAATCGATTACAAACCGAGGATCCGACATCTTCTATTTGGTTAGCGAATTCATAAGTCGCTTATTTGAGTTTTTTTCCAAAAATTAACCCCATGAATCGAAGGACTTCGCTTCACCTTTATAGTGAAATAATTCATCTTTGTTGCTTGTGACATTTTGATTGGCATAAATTATAGGTTGCCAAAGCATTAGTAGAAGTGTTTGCTGAAATGATTTTGATGAATATGGGTACAAGGTGTTATGCCAGTTCATTGATAGAATGGAGAAACATCCGAGCAAGAAAATTGATGGGAAGATTGGCCAGTTTTGGATTGTATTTTTTTCATAGAAGAACTTTTTCTAAGTTTTTAGTTGTAATAACTTTTACATGTAGCTCAAATTTTGAGACTCAAATAGAATGTTCAATAAAACTATAATGTTATACAGTCTGAATTCTTGTCATTGTTATTCCTAGAGTGCTTAACGCTACATTTTTATTTATTTATTTTTTATTTTTTATTTTTTATTTTTTTTTTGCGACGGTAACAAGATGGTCGCCAAAGATCATGTTAGTGTTTTTTTTATTTTTTGCGACGGCAAAATAGCGGTCGCCATAAGTAGTTTAGGTGGTCGCAAATAATTTGCGACCGTTGTTTTGCCGTCGCAAAAAGTATTTGCCACCCCCATATTCGCGAATTTCATTTGTCGTCAAGATGGGCGGTCGCAAAAAGTCTTTTGCGACTGTTTTTTATTATTTGCGACGGTTTATAGCGATCGCAAAAAGTATTTTTTTTAGTAGTGAATGTAATATTAAATTTTACAAAACCACCTTTTACTATTGAACTTTTTAATAATAACTTTCACATAATAAATATTTAAAAGTAATACGGTCTTAACAGTTGCTAACAAACGGATTGTGACCAAATCTCATTATTCTAATAGTTTTTTTTTTTTTAGAATCACATTTTTAATCAAACATAAACATCAATCAATGTTTCAGTCTTTTTCCTATTTAAACTTTAAACCTAGCTTGACGTCATTTTCAAAAAATTATTTGTGTTTTTATTTTGTAAATAAAAATAATTATAAAATTGAAAACACCAATTATTTTGAATCATTTTTATTTTTATGCAAAAATACATTTAAAAAAATAAAAATCAATTTAACATTTTTTTCCCTAAAAAATTAGTAGTTTCATAACCAATTATTAAACAATTTTTTTCCCGGGTTGGTTTGGGAAGTGGATTGGCTTTTTAGCTTTTTAGCTTTTTTGAGCTTGGTTTGGGAAGGGCTTTTTAGCTTTTTGATTTTTTTGGCTTTTTTTGTGAGATAATAGTGTAATGATTATGAGTTTGATATGATTTTTTTTTTTTTTTTTGTAGTTAAAATAGCCTATTTTGTTTTTTTGTGGCTGAAATAGTCAAAAAAGCCCACTTTAGCTCTTTCCAAACGAACATAGTTTTTTTTGTATTAGTTTTGTTTCCCAGCTGTTTAACACTAGAGGGGGTGAATAGTGTCTTTTTGCAAATTCTGAATTCTTATTGTAAAATAAATGAGAAATAATTCTATGTAATGAAGATAACTAGATAAATTCAAACAACACAAAAATACAAGTACAATGTATGTGTAACAAGGTATGAAACACCTGATGTGCAATATTCAAGTATTTAGGAAGACTAATTAAATTGTTATAAACAAATCTTCAAACACTTGTTATTAAAGAGATAATCAAATAATTAAATATGTAGTAGTGGTAAACAATCTTAAATAAAATTCAGTAAATAAGTAATAAGGGAAGTGAGAGAGAGAGAGAGAGATATCAAACACAATAATTTTATGGTTCGGTCCGCTTATGTTCACGCCTCAATAGCACCCCTTGAGGATTTTCACAATCCACTAGACTTCTCCTTAAGGGTGGAGAATACCCCTTACAAGTATTTAGAGTTTACAATTCTACAAGGATGAAGACAAACCTGCTGCTTTCTGGAGGGGTTACAACCTAACGGTTTGTATACAGCGAGTAACTAAGGATTTTAGTACACGAAAACAACTCCTTAATAAGTAGATATTACGATAAAAAACTAACACAATGTATTTCTCAAAATATGAAACAAATAAGCTTAGAATCGAGTGAGGTATAGAGATGGAGCAGATTTCACACAGAAAGTTTTAGGATTGTTATTCTCTTCGTTGTATTCTGCTACAAGATATGCCTTGTATACATATAGCCACTAAGACAGAGAGATATTCCAACGAGTTGTTATGAAGTAGCCATTTGAAAAACTAGCCGTTATGAATTTTAATTCAAAAAACTAACTGTTAAGAATTTGAATATTTTTCTTTCTTGCTTTATTTGCATTGATCATTTAAGCTTTGTGACATTCACATGGATTCTTCCTTATAAGCAACATATTTGAGAACAAATCTTTAGTACCATAAAAATATGTTTGTTATCATCAAAACTTATTCACATATATGCATACTAGCCTTGGGCTAACAAGTTTTTTTTTTTTTTTTAAAGAACAGATTATGGAATTGAAACTATACCAAATGCCTAATTCTCCCTTTACCATTTTTAATTGAGAAATTTAGCTAAAAATCCCTTGATGAAATTTTTTAATGAGAAGATACTACAAGAAATGTCACTTTTGGCTACCAAAATATTGGTCTCCAAAAGTCCAATATTTGGTCGCTGAAACGATTTAGCGACTAAAATATTTTGTTGCCAAACTCGTCGCCCATACCCTTTCGGCGATAGTATTGGCGACTAAACTTTGTTTGGTCGCTGAAAGTGACTTCATTTCGCTACTAAATTTGTTTAGTCTGCAAATGTTATGTTTCCGCCACTAAAACCTTTAGTCGCCGAATCTGACTTTTGGCTACTAAAGTTCGTATGGTCGGGAAGGTGTCACTTTTTTGCTACTAAAGAATTGGTCACCGAAAGTACACATTTGGCTACCAAACATTATTTAGTCGGCAAAAGGTGATTTCGGCGACTAAAGTGTAAGTCACTAAAAGTGCTACCATAAAATGAGAATGACTATTATAGACAAAACATTTGGTCACCAATAGAATACATATTTTTAGCGACTAAGTAATTTTTGTCGTTGTTACTTTTGCCCACTAAAAGTTTCATAGCCAAAAGCCTCTTAACATTCACTTCTTCACTTTTTGCCACCAAACGTCTTAATCGCCAAATGATACCATTTTTTTTTCCGATCGAAAAATTTAGTGGCCAATAGTTTCTTTCTCTCATTCTCAATTGTTTTAGCTACTAATTATTTGGTCACAAAAAATTTTTGGGTTATGTTTTTGCTACTAAATTATTAGTAACCAAAACATTTGATTACGTATTTAGCTACCAAAATATTTGGTACAAATACTTTAACGTGTTTTTTTTTTTAAAAAAAATTCTAAACAACTCAGATCCATTATTAATACAACCTGCACCTTGTATAAACAATATAATCCATCAACGCTAAATATGTTATCACATTCAACAAGGTGCACACATTTCAGTTCCAACCATCCAAAAACTTAATATTGAACGTCCAATTATATATATATATATATATATATTACAAATTCTATAAGAACCAAGTCTAATCCAACGTCAATAATTTAATTCCATACA
Organism: Camellia lanceoleosa; assembly: GCA_025200525.1. Lineage (NCBI taxonomy): Eukaryota > Viridiplantae > Streptophyta > Magnoliopsida > Ericales > Theaceae > Camellia > Camellia lanceoleosa. The sequence goes on from CM045770.1 coordinate 91,152,859, forward strand.
TAATATAGGAATAACCAAATTAATTGTACACCTAGAACTTCTGTACCACAACAAAAATTATATTTTGTACTGCCCCAAAACTATTTTGTACCACGTGCTATGTTAATTTCTACCATGCCAACTTAGCTGATATTTACCACACCAAAAAAGTAATTTGTACAAACCACTATATATATGGATAGAGATATAAAAACAATGTCCTCCCGTACTTGTCAAAAAAAAACATATCCACATTTGTATGTCCAAAAACATCTGCAAAAAAATAAAAAAATCATTAGTTTGGTGCGTATAGAGGCACTTCTGGACGACATATATATATATATTGTAATAATTTTAAACATTAAAAGACAAGGAGAGTAATAGCTATTAACTAAAGAAAGACATTCAAACATAGACCCATCATGAGTTCTTGTTTTAGCTTTTTAATCTCTAAATCTATCTAAGTAAATTTTAGTAGTTAAATGTGAAAGTAAACTGTGTAGGTATTACCAAATTACATAAATTATGGGTGTACTTACCATTTCATCCAAAAATTATTTGTTATAAAATGTAAGAAAACTCAATCGGCCCTACAATAAAGAAACCTCAATTAAGCAATTTGTAAAGGCAAGGAGATTTTGTTGGTTAGCATGAAGATGGTGTTTTCACTATGCTTATGCTTTTGTGACCTCTATGAAGCTTCCTGCTACATTAAAACAAAGGTTTTGGTGACCTCCATGGATGGAAATTGGTGTGTACTTTTTCTTCATAAAAGATTCTAATTTATTCGATATAATCATAGAAAGTTTGGACACGCTTTCCTTAAAGAAGAAACTAAGTCAACATGTAATGAAATCATAATACTGTCCATTTCTATTTAACTAATTAGTGGGTTTATAGATGTAGATATACTTCTATTTGTGAATGAGTAATGCCTTGGGTTCTTTATGTGCTTATGGGGACAAGACCTAAAAAGATTATGCTTAACTATTCTTCCATAACACCTTCTAATTTTGATAGGTATCTTCCATACTTAGCTTCTTTAGTCCTAAGTTCTCGATCAAGGTCGAGGAATTATCCTCCCATCACCCAAATCTTGAGGCCATGTTATATGAACTGCCTAGTATTCAACTATTGTTGTACATTCTTTCTTTCAACAAATTTTAGCATCCATGAACTAGGATGCCCTTCACATTTTGTAGTGGTGATAGTTAAACCGATCAAATACACAATTGCACCTAAACCTTAGTCAACTTTACAAATCCATTATTCGAATTTCCGACCGATTAGGTCAACAAGATATATCCTTCTTCACATTTAGTTCTTGCAAAATGGTGTCCCCAATCCTTTTTTTCAACTACAACTCGACATTTTCAACTCTAACTCCCAACGCATTTGTCCTACTTACGCACTTCTACGATATCGTGACGATTTGTCATCGAAGCTTCCGTTACGTAAAACAAGTGTTCGGGGCGCTTTGCATTTTCGCCAACCCCTTTTTTCGACTAAGTTTATGACGCTTAACTCTACCTCCCAACGAGGTGTCCTATTTACGCATGGCCCGTCCCTACATGTCACATTTATCGGGAAGCTTCCTGCTGAAAAAATAGTGGCTCGAGGGTCGCTTTTCCATTTTCGCCAACTCCTTTTTTTCGACTAAGTTTATGACATTTTCAATCCTAACTCCCAACGACGTGTCCTACTTATGTATTTTTGTCCCTACATGTCGATTTGTCACCGAAGCTTCCTGCTACGTAAAAACAAAGGGTTTGGAGGCTGTTTTGCATTTTCGCCCCCCGAACTCCTTTTTTCGACTAAGTTTATGGCATTTTCAACTTTAACTCCCAACGTAGGTGTCCTATTTATGTACCGTCTGTCCCTACATGATACATTTGTCACCGGAAAGCTTCCCATTACGATAAAACAGTGGTTCGGGGGCAGTTTTGCATTTTCGCCCCCCAAACCCTTGTTTTCGACTAAGTTTATGATATTTTCAACTCTAACTCCCAACGTAGGTGTCCTATTTACGTACTGTCTGTCTCTACATGTCACATTTATCACCGGGAAGCTTTCCGTTACGAAAAAACAGTGGCTCAGGGGCTGTTTTCCATTTTCGCCCTTCGAATCCCTTTTTTCGACTACAACTCTGACATTTTCAACCCTAACTCCCAACGTACGTGTCCTACTAATGTATCGTCTGTCCCTACCTGTCACATGTGTCATTGAAGCTTCCTGCTACGTAGCAGAGTTTGGGGCCGCTTGCATTTTCGCCAACCCCTTTTTTTCGACTAAGTTTATGACATTTTCAACTCTAACTCCCAACATATGTGTCCTATTTACGCACTGCGTCTGTCCTTACATGACACATTTGTCACGGAAGCTTCTGTTATAAAAAAAAGTGGTTTGGGGGTTTTTCCATTTTCGCCAATCAACCCCTTTTTCGACGAAGTTTATGACATTTTCAACCCTAACTCCCAACGACGTGTCCTACTTACGCATCTGCCTATCCCTATATGTCGATTTGTCACCGAAGCTTCCTGTTATGTAAAAAATAGTGGTTTGGGGGTTTTGCATTTTCGCCAAATAACCCCTTTTTTCGACTAAGTTTATGACATTTTCAACTCTAACTCCCAACGAGGTGTCCTATTCACGCATCATTCATTCAGATGTGTCACATTTTTCACCGAAAGCTTCCTTTACGGAAGAACAGCGGTTCGGGGTCAAGCTTTCATTTTCGCCCAACCCCTTTTTTCGACTACATTTATGACATGTTCAACTCTAACTCCCAACGAGGTGTCCTATTTACGATCGCTCATCCGCACGTGTCACATTTTTCATCGGAAGCTTCCTGCTACGTAAAACCAATGGTTTGAGGACTATTTTTCATTTTCGCCTCAACCCCTTTTTTCGACTAAATTTATGACCATTTCAACTCGAACTCCCAACGATGTGTCCTATTTACGCACTGCCCGTCCCCTCAGATGTCACATTTGTCACCGAGAAGCTTACCATTACGTTAAAACAAAGGGTTCGAAGTTACTATACAAAATACCACGTTGAAAACAACATGCTACTTTAAATGAAGATTGAAATTCACTATGTTTTTTAACATGTTGCTACTATAGTTAATCTTAATCAAGTAAATATGTTAAATACAAGTTCATTGTTAAGAAAACTCAATACCAAACTCTAGTAACTACACAAGAAATCAATTGCACAAATAACATGTGGTAGTTTAGGAGATTTGAGTTGTTATTAATTTATAAAAACTCATAAATAAGCTTTAAACTTCTAGGTAGTAGACAGTTTAATGAAACTTTAAACTTGTTAGTAGAGTGTTCAATGAATTGTCAAGGCATCTTAAATGTCTCCTAATTGTCACTTAGCAGCATTCTTCCTTTACACCTTCTCATTTGAAGTATTCTTTTTGCTAGGTAAGAGTTCAGTGAATGAGGATCTTGGGTGGTAATGATACAATGTAAATTAGAATTGAAAATGCAAAGGTTTTTGTTGATGGTTGGTGGGTATAAACAAAGGTTTCAGTGAATGACGATCTTGGTTTGTAATCTAGGAATGAGTATAAAGAATCAGCTCAGAAACTTATAAACAGAAGTTAAAGAAAACATATTTAAACAACTCCCATTTAATTTGTGAGGCAGATTAACTCCCAAATTGATGACATTTTCAATTCTCAAAGAGAACATATTTAAACAAAGTAAGTGTGACATTAATGAAATTGTTCTTACCAAAAAGCAAATGTCGGATGCCCAACTTAGATTCCCAAGAGTTGTGACAATTTGGCGACTACGTTATTAAGATGCTCGATCTTTGTATTTGTCTCTTCCCTTGCCTTTTGTTCCTCTCGCTCTTTCAACATGTCATTGGCTAATTGAATGTGCTCTTCTCTCTCTTTCAACATCTCATTGTGACATCTCTCACGCTCCTCTCGCTTCTTTCATTAACTCGTCATGATCTTTTTGTTGCTCCTCACGGTTGCTCCACCTCACCAGATTGCCTCCATGTCCTTATCGTGGTGCTCGTGATGCAACTATGGTAAAGGGTTGTGGGCCACTCCCAAATCCAAGCAAGTACTTTTTCTTCCGTCCAAGCACTTGCCTTGAAAGCTCTTCCTATGTCAATGGCATCCCGACTTGATGGCGTACCATTGTACATTGACCATCTCTTACTATCATTGCAAATAAATAAGACAAAAAAAGCTAACTAACATATATGTATTATTGGGTACTAAGTATACCATATTGAGTACATATATTTCCTTGTCACATACTTACATGCAAATTTCACGCCATTTCGGATGGATCCAAATATTCGCTTCTTCAAAGTGTGGCAATCCTCATAGAACTTAGGAAAATCCAACTCTTGTCCAGCTTTTTTGCTACTGTTAACACATTAACGATAAATCAATGACCACTTTAAGCAGATTTTTGCAGACAGATTTGTGTGATAACAGAGTTTTTGCAGACAGATTTGTAGTTTAAACAGATTCTTTGCAGACAGATTTGTATAGACAAATTTTCATTAACAAATTTTTATACAAATTTGTGGACAGATTTGGAGACAGATTTTTAGGCAGATTTGTAACCAGATTTTCAGACAGATTTGTAGCCAGATTTGGAAATAGAGGTAGCAGTATTCTAGTTTAAACAAATTTCACAAGTGGCAATGAACGTAGATCCCCTTAACGTAACTGCAATGGCATGCCCTGCTTTTCCACTTTGCCTTGTGGCAATAACTGAAGTTGAGCGTGGAATACTTGACATCCTAAAGTGGGTTCATGCTGTATTTGAGAAGGTATATTAATGAAGCTACAAGTATTAAGAAATCCAGCAAAGTAGCTGGAAAAGGTTTTTTTCAGATAGTTTTTTTTCAAACCTCAAATCTCATTCAGATGTGGATAGGACTTTTAATTCATCATATTTAGGAAGGCTCTCAAAGTATTGGTATGGATGGAACTCTGTTTATACAAGGACTGCGATCATTTTTCTGGCCATAATTGTGTGTGTCTTTGAGAATCGAAGTTCATGCAAGTTGTTTGGCATGTGATTCCTCAATAATCTGTTTTTTTGGAGAAAAATATTCACTTCTGGTTCTGCCCACAGAGACACACATATATATAGTTCTTACTATTGCATATATCATGGAGGCGGTCCACCCACCATTACAAAATTCACTAACTTGAAATTTTGTCGATATTTTACAGTTGAAAAAACAATTGATTGGAAACATGCAAGAAGCAACAAATTCGTAAACTACCAACTACAATGGCATGCAAACACAATTGTCCTACATACATACATAAATTCTAAGAGTTCCACACACACACACATACACACAGAGTAATGTGATTATTTTATTTTGGTATCCTTAACAGATTTGTTTCAGACAGTTTTTTTCCAGACATTAGATGTTCAAAACAGAGTTTGCAGACAGAGTTTGTAGACAGATTTGTCGACAGAGTTTGTATACTTTTTTTTTTTTGAAGACAAATTTGTATAGTTATTATGTATACTTATTTTTTTCAGACAGAGTTTTTGCAGACAGCAACACCCTGTGGTGTTGAAAACATACTTATTTTGGCCTTTTTTTATTTTTTGGTATATGAGCTCTATTATATGTTTCATTTACAATTTCAATACATGCGGTTACCTAGAGAGTAGAAAAAGATGTGAGAAATGGAAACATAGCTCTTTTTCTTTTGCTTTATAGTTTAATAACAGTACTAATAGAGCCATAATTGCCCCAAAAAATCACAACATAACATTTTCATATCCAAACAACATATAATGGATTCAAGTTTAAATAAAATCAATCTCACCATAACAGCCATTCTGATAGGAAATGAGCGAGACCCATTGGTATGATTGTACGGCAATTGACTCTTATTACTCTTGCTAGCTTTTGACCGTTTCTAAAAATAAGACAAGCAGATAAACAATTTGAAGGGAAATATTAAGGCATATCACATTTTCGAATAGATGTATGTACTCTATCTAGTCTATTATTTTACCTGGTGAGATGCATCTTGCCATGCCACATCGATCAAATGCTTCCAATCATCTAAACTCACCCTTAGGGGTGGATGAGCATAGATCTCATCACGTGGATGTCCTTCTAACAATTCGAATTCTTGCTTCAAGGTGTATCTCCAATCTTTGTATAACCCATAGGCCTTCTTATTCACAATCTCTTGTGCTTGTAAGTCATTGTGGAAATTGTCTCCAATTTGAAACTTGTCCTACAAGCATAACAAATGGAAATTGTAATAATTAAATAAAATTCTTTCTTATAAGCATACATAATACAATTACATCTTGTGGATAAGTAATATCAGTTACAAGAACAGCTTGGATGACGGCAGATTTTGTAGTCTCATCAAGATCCAGCCATGACTTGACATCTTTCACAGGGCACAAGGTTCTAATTTGAATTCCTAACTCATTAGTTGCTGGAGTGGCATACTTGCTAGTCATTGCATTCAACGCACAATCGATGTGAACATAACATTTTTCCCCTTTCTTGGTTCTAATTATTTTTTGTATGCCTTTGCCAAGTGTCAGTCCGCGTACACATAGGGGCTTCGAAGTCCCTATTAACAAAATAACAATACGAAAATTGGCTACAATGGCAAGTGATAATTGACAAATTTGATACACTTTAATCTTACCTACGCCACTCGGTTGCGTTTTGGATGGGGCTTGTGTCTCATCAGAATCAACCATTGGTTGGCTAGTTGCATGATGAGATGATCCCACATTTGATAGGATGGGGATAACACAAGATGGAGCAACGGTTGATCCTAAAGGAATAGCAGCCGCCGAGTCTATTATTGTGCTCGTGAGTGTCTTTTTCTGAAGCCGACCAATCTTTAAGCCAGGAACTATTTTCCAATCTGCAATAACACAAGTAACGCTATAAAGCATGATATGCTTGTCAGAAAATACATTATAACGCATGAACTACATGAAATAAATTAGACAAAAATAAATTAGAAAGCATGAACTAACTCAACTAATACATGCTTAATTACATTATAAAGCATGATATACATGAACTAAATTACACAAAAACAATAAAAATAAATAAAAATTCATCACAGAAAAAAGTACACCCAAATAATGCTTGATTATTGCACTTTTAAGCTAGAAGAATAAGGAATGGATCACATCAGGGCATCTAATTCTTATGTGAATACGAGACAGAAGGAATAATTTAACCGACCTTGAGCTGAGGGGTTGGCCTGTGATTTGGTTGTTGCTGTGCTCTGTTGTGGATATGTTGTTGGTCTGCTATGCCATACTGGCGGTTATGCTGCTAGGCAGCTTTGTCCATAGATATTTTGTACTGTTTGGTGTATGGATTGTAGCTGCTTGCTAGCCTTGGTAGTTGTTTAAGCTAATCTATTTGCTGCTGTTGATGAGTATTTTCTGTTGCTATTGTTGACGTTTGATGTTTTGTTGCCTGCTGCTATTTGTGGAATGGTATGTCACAGGAGAGCTTTGATCTGCCTGATGCTAAATCTGTTTTAGTGGGCTGAGGAGGGCAATCTGAAATGATGTATCTATTGTTGGTCTGCTATGCCATTCGGGCTGTTTTGCTCAAATGAATGCTAGTCTGGTCTGAATTGCTGAATTGCTGGGCTGCAGAGGACAAATTGAAATGCTGTAGTTGTTGTTGGTCTGCTATGCCATGCTAGGTTGCTTTGTCCAAATATAGTTTTGTGGCTACTGCTGCAAAGAATTTGAGTTAACTACAAAAGCATTTTGACTTAATTGATCATTTAGCTGTAAGCTTTTAACTTTTCAAGCTAGATTTTACTTAAGTGTGCTAAATATTGATTTTCTTATGATAAAAAAAATGATCTTATTGTTCTTAAAAAAACTACATTGAAACAAACCGAGCCATAATTGAAAAGGTTTCAAAGTGCCATTTGGAAACTTAGCAGCATCTCTTTTAATTGAAAAGGTTTCTATTAAACTACAAACTCTAGCAACTCAGCAGCATCTCTTTTTTACTGGTCCTTACTCAATTGCCATTTGGAAAGAAATGCTAAAGAGTATGAGATCCTATGGTGCCCAATAAGAAGAATCACAATTGTGTCGTCTATAAACTCTCACTTACAGTTGTAGTATATTACATTAGGAAAGAAAGGGTACAGCAGAGTTTTTTTTTTATCAGAAAAGGAGGAAGATATTAGATGATGTTAGGTTCAGAATTAGTTCTTGGAGAATGGTGAAGAACAACCAAGCTAATTGGCAGCTATGCCTTGCTTGGAACATCTCAACAAGAATTTTAAAAAGATAGTTGAAAGTTGGTTTTGTTTCTATAGCTTGGTAAGCTAGTTAGTCGGCCTCATTGTTGATAGGTTTTTGAAGTGATAGCTTGTTTCTTTCAGATGTATTTGTGGTTTGTATTAGAGGGGTTTCATCTCATCTTGATTACGTATCCTTCTATGTATCTCCGTAATTTTTTTTCATTATCTACCAAAAAAATATAAAGTATGTAAAGTGCACACCAATCTTATAGGCAGTGATCCCAAAACGACACCACTACAATTCAAAGAAGCAATTGCACTCTCAGCCTGTAAGAAAATAGAACCTAGCATAAGAACTCCATCTTTTACAGAGTATTATAGCACCAATCAATCTACAAAGAAGGCTGAAAATGATGCCCAAAAATATCAATGGCATATTACACGTAAAATCTAAAAACCAAATTCTTCATATGAAAATAATAAAATAGCAGCCAATGATATCTCCACTAATTTAGTCATTCTCTAATTATGTAATACCAATTCATTTTAATGACACTCTGCAAGGCCCATAAACTAAGGACCAGTCCAATTCAACAACCGGATCCATACTGAAATCCCCTAGAAAAGGAACACCATGAAATGCCAGGGAGATCCATCACTAGTGGTCATGTTCCAAGAACTTAGATATTCTGACTCTAATCAAGGAAAAGGGAAAGAGAAGCCACGCGGTGAAAATTATAATGTCATTACGGAAGTGGATAAATTCAGCAAGACTGTCAATTATAAGGTAACTGGAAAATGAACATTAATAGAAGAAACAAAGAAATTTATAATAAACAAATAAAAACAGAAAAGGTACTCAACAAATGACCAAAAAGGAAATTAATTCTTAAGCCCACTAAGAAGCCTACATCAAAGCCAGATGTAAAATGGATAAATTAAAACTTTGTACAATCATGCAGGATCCTTCAGTTTAATACTTGTATTATACCAATGTAATTGTGAGGTCAAGGGACCAATCCCAACTTAAACACCAAAACACAAAACACAAAATACTGACTGGCTTATGATGTTGATTGAACATTTTTTTTGTATGAAAAGGCATTTTCTTAATACTACTTTAAAGTTTGCATTGCAATTACAAGGTTAAGCTGCCTAGTCATAACTTAATCACCTCAAACAAAAGCCTGTGAAATTCACAAATCAAGGCTAATAATAATACCACATATTAAAATCTCTGCATCACGAAACTGCATTTCCTATATCCTTCTCTTGCATGTGTTCTAACTGTGAGACTGTGGATCCCATTCAGCTTAACACAGCATAGGATTGTGTTGCAAGGGGGACCCAAAAGAAAGAAGAATAAGGAGAAGAGAATCAAATTCACAACATAGGATTGTGGTGCAGAGGGCCATCTTGTTTATGCTATGAAACTGCATTGCTAGTTTATAGGTCTGATTATGGGCCTACAATTATGTTTATTTAGTTGCATATGCCTTGAACTATGAATAAATGATTTAAATCCAGGACAAAAAATATATATCAGACCTAATTCAATTGCCACCCAGTTTCCGCCTGGTGTTGTTTATCAAAACATAAATCCTAGCTCTTTAGTAAGGTTTTGCAAACCAAACGAACCATTTGGAAAATGATTTTACAAGAGATTAAATAAGTGAAAATTAAAAGACATCCAGTTTCTGCATCTTCAATCATCATATTAAAGGTGGGGGAGCTAAAAGGTCTCCCATATAAATAGCAAGATAAATGCATTATGTGAACATTACACATTATTAGACAAAAATTAAGGTCAAACATTAAAAGACAAGAAGCAGATCATCATGCTTTATGAAAAAGTTGCTATCACATACTAGTACATAAAAAAATGGCAGTCACCACAAAGCAGTAAAACATAAGATCGTAATGACATGAATCAATCATTGTAAACACAAAGGTCCATTGCACTTAACAATTCTCAGCCCATGGCAGTCAAAAATAAGGTAGATACATATGCCAATCAAGAGAGGCACTCCAATATTACTAAAGTGGTTTCTAGATTTTCAGATACAGACCAAAGTGGTTTCTATGTGTGATTACAGACCAAAGTGATTTCTAGATTTTCAGATACAGACCAAAGTGATTTCCAGATTTGGACAAAAACCAAATTATTTTCATGTGTGATTACAATACTCAATGACATATGCAGCGTTCTTATTATAACTATACAATTTTCATAATAATAGAAGTTTGACGAGCACCAATTGTTCCAAAAAAAAAGACTCATTCATGATAGTGTTTTATATCACGACATATTGACATTTACAAAGATAGATCCCCCTTCATTATAATGAGTTTCCTTTGCATTTATGCACCAATTGAACATTCACATTGCTCTAATTATGACATGAACTAAAGCATGATATAAATCAAGATTCTACATCAACATTTGTATCAAAATCACTTTGGAGGTCATATTCTTTGTCTGTGTCGTCACCCTTCCTCATTAATCCATCTTTATCATCACAGATGAAGGCATCATCTGTAACACCCTTGGCTTCTACACCTCTGACAGATTGCAAAACTTCCATTGGAATAATTTCAAATTCAATATCATGTCGACGCAAAACCACATCATCATCAATAGCCATAGCTGGTACGACCTCAGTGGTTTCTTCTTGTTGGAACACATCATCAGGTTGTACGTCATCCATCTCTGGCACATCCCAAATTCTTCGATATTGAAACTTTTCTACGACTCTCTAATTGGTACCTAATTTGGTGTCATTAATATAGAATACTTGGTCAACTTGACTTGGTAATACAAATGAGTCATCTTTGTACCATTGACTTCTTACATCAACTATAGTCAAATGTGGTTCTACACGCATAGCTCTGCTGCTACCGGTGTTAAACCATTCACATTGGAACAATAAAATCCGACGTCTGAACAAGTAGTTTAGTTCCCACACTCTGCACAAGTGTCCATAGAAGTGTATCAATTGGCCTTCATGCTCCCCTTCCACGACTAATCCACTATTTTGACTTTTACAACGGTTGTCACGGTCAATAGTATGAAAACATACACCATTACAAATACATCCTGAATATGTGTTCACTAAGCCACTAGGACCATTGGCTAATGACCACATATTATCAGTTGCTTCAGGGGAAACTTGGCTCCGCAATTCATTCATTTACATGAAGAACATGTGTCATGTTACAAGCATACACAATATTAACGTAATGTACGATTTATGTAGGATATGAGAATACTAGCTTACATGATCTTTGAACCATTTGGGGAATTCTTTTTGATGTTTATTTTAGATGTCGAATGCACCGGCTCTTTGGTGTAACAAGTTCTTGTGCTCCCTAATTACAAAAAATGCAATTCGAAAATATTTACTAAGATAAAGACTAATCGATTTACAACAAACACATTCTAAATACGTTTGAAGGATTCATACTCTACGTGTTTATCGACTTCTGTGCTATTGTGTAGGACAAACCAATAAGCCATCTCGCGTTCAGCTATGGACACATCGGACGCCCTTGTCATTAGACCAAAGGGAAGGACATTTTGAGTGAATAATGTTTCAACTCCATCCAAATACATTGAACAAAATGTTGTATATTCTTTGGAAATGTAAGCCTCGGCAATAGAACCTTCGAGATGACCTTTGTTGGCCACAAACCCTTTTAGACGACCAAGCAACCTAACGAAAAAAGCTGATGGCAATGTTATACTGCAATCTTTATATCAACAACAAAGCGTTAATTAAAATTTGACACTAAGACGAGGGCTGAGTTAATACCTCTCAATTGGGTACATCCATCTATATTGCACTTGGCCGCCAAGCATAGCCTCTCGAGGCAAGTGAATTGCCAAGTGGACCATGACATCAAAAAAAGCCGGCGGGAAAATCATCTCAAGCTTACAAAGTATGAGTACGATTTGTTCATCCAATTTCTCCAACTCTAAACGCCTCAATGTCTTTGAACACAACTGTTAGAAGAAATTTCCCAACTCAAAAAGTGTCATCCCAATTTCCTTATTAAGGTAGCCACGTATCCCAATTGGAAGAAGTCGTTGTATAAAGACATGACTGTCATGACTTTTGAGGCCAGATAATTTTCCAGCTTGAGCGGTCACGCAATTGGAGATATTTGCTGATAGCCATCGTGTACTTAATTGTTTTCAAGAAATCACAAAAGCCTTCTCTCTCTTTCACAGACAATGTGTACAAAATGGGAGGCTTCTCAAAGGACCCATTAGAACGCCTCTTCAAGTGTAACTCTTTACGTATTCCCATGTCCTCCAAATCTAAACGTGTTTTATCCGTGTCCTTATTCTTTCCATCTATGCTCAAAAGTGTCCCAACGACATTGTTACATATATTTTTTTCAATATGCATGACATCAAGGTTGTGTCGAAGCTTCAACGTTTTTCAATACGACAAGTCAAACATGATGCTTCTCTTGCTCCAATTCAAATTTTGATTTTCATTCCTTTGTCCTTTTCGATTTTGTGGGTGCTTTCCATACGGCTTGTAAGTCCCAGAATCAATTTGCTCTAGTATTTGTTTCCCCTATAAATCCAAAGGTTTGGACCTATGCTCCGTTTGACCGTTAAAAAGCTTACTTGTTCGCCAATTGTGGTTCTCGTGCAAGTAGCGAGCACCCATATATCCTTTTTTACTTTGTAAATCCTGGTACGATGCATTATTGTTACAATTAGGGCAAGCCAAGTAACCCTTTGTACTCCACCCTGACATGTTATCATAAGCAGGGAAGTCATTTATGGTCTACATTACTGCCGCATGCATTCTAAAAATTTTCCCATTGGATGCATCATATGTTTGCACACCATGCTCCCACAAATTCTTTAATTCTTCTATTAATAGTTACAAGTAAACATCAATGTCTCTTCCAGGTGCCGAACGTCCGGGAATAAGCAATGACATCATGCAAAATGGCTCTTTCATACACTTCCACAGTTGGAGATTGTAAGGCATTATGATTACGGGCCACATGCTATATGATGTGCTCATATTTCCAAATGGATTGAAACCATCTGTTGCCAGCCCTAGCCTTACATTTCAAGAGTCTTGTGAAAACGTCGGATGTTGCTTATCAAAGTCCTTCCATGCTTCACCATTGGCCGGATGCCTTAATATGTCATCATCCACACGCTTCTCATTGTGCCATCTCATATCTGCAGCTGTTTTTTTGGACATATACAGTCTTTTCAACCTCGATGTCAAAGGAAAGTACCGCAATACCTTGTGTGGAATCTTTTTACCACCATCATCGTTCAACTTGTATCTATGCGCGCCACATGTAGGGCAATTCTCCAAATTTGCACTCGCCTTCCAAAATAGTGCACAATCATTCTTGCACGAATGAATTGTTTCATATCCCAAACCCAAGTCACGTAAGAACTTCTTAGCATCATAGAGTGTCCATGGAACAGTTTGATCACATTCTGGTAGAATGTCCTTGAATGCCTACATAACCATATCAAATGACTTGTTGCTCCATTTGTTGTACACCTTCACATGAAGCATCTTAATGACTAATGATAACATAGAGAACTTTTCATATGTTGGGTAAACTTTGCGTTGTGCATCTTCGAATAACCTAATGAACTTATGCAAATCCTCCCTCTCCAAACCATTAGGTTCCTCGTCGGTATGATCATCCATAAGACTATTCACGTAAATTTCATCCAACATAATAGGCAATTCACCCATGAGAGGATCATCGATATCTGTCATACATTCGCCACTACCTCCACATTGGTCATTTGATACACTAGGATGAGACACGGGAACATGTTCCCCGTGGTGCACCCAAGTTATATACGAAGATGCCATTCCTCTTCGGATCAAGTGCATCCACACAACTTGTCTGCTATATTTTGTGCCATTAATGCAATCGACACACGGACACCTAATTTCATCCTCTACGCCTAAATTTTCCGTAGCAAAATCAAGGAATGCCTTCACCCCTTGTTGATACTCTTTACTTGTCAACCTATTATTTATCGTCATCCAACTCTTGTCCATTTTTGTCACCTACAACTCAAGCACAGATTGAACTTTTCAGAAATGAGAACACGCATTTCAAGTTGAGATAGATTATATTGTTTTTTCATTCATTATTTGGCTTGTCACATAAATCTCTTTTAGGGTGGGACCAAATGAAACGATTTGTACCATGAGGGGCCTGTCTTTCCCTAACACCTAAGTGAACAATTTGTTTGTGTCATGCTTATTTAAAGCTGAGCAGATAAATGTATATGTTTATTGTCAATAAGTAGGAAAGAAATTGTCACACGGAAGCTCAATTCAATTTGTTAAACACAAGGTAACAACACAGACATGGTTTCCCATTTCAAACAAGCAAAATGTTCAAAGCATGGTCTTTTCTCAACCAAGTGAAACAAAAAAAGAAAGTAATCCAAAACTTAAAGCAACAAATGTTTTGTCGAAATACGTATAAAATTGAATGTTATTATTCTTCTTTTCAATACCGCATGGTCCTTATAGTTTATATTTAATTCAACATTCATAATCAAACTAAGAAGTAATACTCTCACAAATAATTACCATCTACTGAGATATATATATATACTGTCAATTATTGCTACTTGTTCTATGATGGAGATGATCAAATGAACAAAGGTTCCGATTCGACTTATGCTGAATATAGTCTAGTCATAGTTATGTTGCAAGAAGTTCATTGATGTCCTTTCGTTGCTACTCAAAGAATAAAATCTGAGTAAATGAGAGATTGAAAACAATTTATAGAGAAAGAGAGAGAGAGAGAGAGAGAGAGAGAGAGAGAGAGAGGGAAAAGTTACCTGCAGTTGTGAAGAGTGCACTGTAGTTGCTGATGGAATTGTTGTTACTGGAACTGGAACTGCCAAGCTGGTTTGAACAATAAAATGGTTCCTACCAAAAATGAAATAGCATTTTGTTAGCTAATTTAATAAATATACTGTTGATTATACATGACATTTTCGATAATGTTTTATGATCAACAGAGGCCAATGGACTATAAGATTGAGCCACATCATAATCAACACAAGATTTCACCCATTTAGCTAAAATTGAATCAGAAACAACATCCAAATACAGAAGCTAAAAATGCAATATTGATATACTCAATCTCGTCCACCACAACCCTAGCCACATTCACATCCACATCCACATCGGCCATAAGCAAACCCATCGCTACCATATACTTCAATTAATATATGAAAAACAAATTAACATCTCCATAGAAAATGAAGGAATTTAAACTCAAATTCTCATTAAAATGGTAGAAAATGCAAAACCCATCAAGAAATGGACTCAAAGATTCACATAAATGTAAGAGATATAGCAAAACAAGTATGGATTAGAAACCCATTCAATGCCTATGCATATGCAGCAAATCAAGGGGTCGCTACCTACATTCATCCACCAAAGTCAAAAAAATTATCCTCAGACATATTGCCAACATAAATCTGAATATGAAATTCAATGTATCCTGATCTCCTCTAAGTTCCAATAGAAAAGGCACCAACATCGTGAAAAAGTTGTATAACTAGCAGCTGGGAGAGGGAGATTCAAATTGCTAGCTATTGACATGATCCTTGTCTTGCTCTTTTCCAAGTACTTATCTTTTCATTTGCTCCTTTATTCTCTAAGAGGTAGCTGTTCCTTGAATAAATCCTTATCTGACCTTGACTGACTCTATCAATATACAGAAGTTTATAGATTTTAGAATTTATTTTCTTGGATGAGTGCAAAAGTTTTTAATGTGGGATCTTCTTATGTATCAGTAAGAACCCATCTATTATTGATTTTTCTTTTTAAAATGTTTTATTTTTTAGTCGTTTTGATAACAAAGCATCATGAATGCACAGCAAATTGCCCATACTTTGACTACTCACGCCTACACTTTTATCTATAATTATCATAACTTCTTTTGACAGAAAACCAACTAAAAAACATATCAAATGCACACAAAAGTATGGAAGCTAACAAATATAGGGAAACTAACCTACTGGAGTGCACATAAATGCATGAGTAGTTGATTCATCTTGAAATTTTGACTTTAGCTAGTTCATTAATTGAATTTGAAAACACCCTTATGGAATGGTAATATTAATAAATTCATTTCGTAACTTGAGACGTGTCTAATTCAAACAGTCTCATTAAATAAGTAGGATTTATTTCTAAGAGCTCTATATAGTTTTGTTTATGAAATAAAGTTCTCCAAGCATACCAGAAACTGAGCAAGAAACATCTTTTTTAAAGCCATTTGTTCATGAAACCCTTTGAGGTAGTGACTTTAAACCTTAGAGATAAAATGATGAAAGATTGAGAACATCAGACATGAAATTTGCAAAACTTTAATATGGATCCAAGGAATGGAGTTGACTGTTGAGAGAAAAAAATGAGAGTCATTACCGAAAGACAAAAGATGTTAACAGAACATTCTTATTAATAGTTTTTGCAAACGAGCATGAAGAATTGCAAACAAAATGAGAGTTATTTTCTGAAATTTCCATTCAAAGCAGTTTGTATGAGTTGTGCTTCAAATTATTCAATTGCTGATTTCTATCAAAAAATTATCAAACAACACAATTGCTAAAATTTTCTTGTATTGAATAAGGATCACAATAGTGTATATATATATACACAAATTTCACAAATTTCACAAGTCAAGTAGGGCAATTCCCATGTAACCATTACACTCACTACATGAGGAAGACAAGAAGATATGGCAAGTCCTACAATAAAAATCCATTATACATCATTAAACATCTCAGTTCTAAATTCAATAACATCTCAGCCCAAGAATTGCCCTAATTTTAAATTTCATTAACAATGCCCTAATTTTCAACATTTCCTATATGATTTATGTGTACATATATATATATATATGTGTGTGTGTGTGTAAATAGGGACAGAGAAAGAGAGAGGGAGGCAGTAAAAAGGAGACAGATAAATCGAGAGGGAGATACGTATCTCAGAGAGATGAAGAGACACATGCGGAATAGAGGACATACCTGGGAGAGAGACTTCCCGATGATCCAGCAACCCTTGCGGTGATGGTGATGGTGATGGCGATGGAGATTTCGGCTATAGAGAAGAGGGAAACAGTGTATAATCGATTATGTATGGGATCAAGATTGTGTATATATGATTTGTGTGTGTGTATATATATGTATGTGTGTATATATATTTATATATATGCATGTATGTGTGTAAACAGTGAGAGAGAGAAAAAGGGAAATCGAGAGGCCATACAGAGAATGAGATAGAAATGGAAAGGGAGATAGAGAGAGAGAGAGAGAGAGAGAGAGAGAGGACATACCTAGGAAGGAGACAAAGTGATGATCCACAAGCCTTGTGGTGATGGCGATGGAGACAGAGCAGAGAAAGAGGCAGTAGTGCGAGAGGGAGGGAAATGGAGTTCTATTGCAATAAAAATAAAACAAAAAAATATTTTTTCCCGCCTAAATTTTGTTTTAGTGGCTAATATATTATGAAAAATTAAATATTCCCTCCATAATTTTGTGCCTCGTTTTGGCTACTAAATTACAGTCGGTAAACTTTTCAGATTTAGCAACCAAAATTGAAATAGTCGCCA
Source organism: Camellia lanceoleosa (assembly GCA_025200525.1). Classification (NCBI taxonomy): domain Eukaryota; kingdom Viridiplantae; phylum Streptophyta; class Magnoliopsida; order Ericales; family Theaceae; genus Camellia; species Camellia lanceoleosa. The sequence goes on from CM045770.1 coordinate 91,170,755, forward strand.
AAACCCTTGTTTTACACGACTAACACACAAGTAGTAGCCAAAAATCAGAAATTAGCGACCAAAATCATATTTAGTCGCCCAAAATGTCACGTTTTAACGGCTAACAAATTATTAGCCGCCAAAAGACACTCAATTCCGACAACACATGTTTTCAGTAGCAAAATAGTAGACTTTTACCGACCAAAATGGTTTAGTAGCTAATGTATGTCCCTTTGGCGACCAAATATTATTTGGTAGCTAATGTCTCTACTATTGGGGACAAACAAATTTTTAGTAGCTAATTGGTATACCTTTGGCGACTAAATTTAGTTTAGTCGGCAAAAGTAGTCGCCGAAGCTATTCTTTCTTGTAGTGAGAGGACACCGTAACAGTTTTTATTATATACGCTCCTTGAAAATTGATTTTTCACGCCATAAGGCCATAGTCAAGGATATGTTATTTAATTGTGTTATAATTATAGACAATTTACCCTCAAATACATTTCCAATTTGCTAAGTAATTGTGAATTGAAATTGTGCCTCAATTTGTAGAGCGAAAGACACTTGAAGGCAATGCCCAACAAATTATCATCCATTAACACAAATGTCTGATCTCTTAGGCACCTTTGTCGCTTCAGTACAGTAAAATTTTATTTTTCGCTTAATTATTTGCTAGAAGTTGTCGACAATCACGACATTGGGGGTGTTTGTTTCAACTTTTTAGAGCCAACTTATGACTTTTAGCTTTGAAAAAGTTATTTTAGACTGTTTGGTTAAACTTATTTCAAACAGCTTCTGATTCTAACAGCTTATTTTAACTCAAAAAAACTGATTCGAGAAGTTCGCCACCCTTGCTTCGATTATCGGGCCATTGTGAACATGTTAATTTATGATTATACTCTTAAATTTTTTTATTTTTTATTTTTTTTAAAATAGAAAAAGACTCAAATGGACTATAAATTATTATTATTATTTTTTATGAGAAATATAAACAAACAAAAAATAAAAATTAATTGAAAAAGCTATTTCACAGCTTATTTAATAAACACTACTCAGCAATTTAATTCTATAATCCAACAGCTACACCAAACAGATTAACAACTTCTGGTTAAAGGCATAATCTATAATCATAAGTTATAATCTATAAGTTGTTTTAATACATTCAAACGCCATTGCTTGGCAATGTTCACGACATGTGGACGCGAGTTTGCAGTATGTGGCAAAGCATCAAAACACATTATAAACCAATATATAATATGCTTTATTTTGAATATTGTTTATTTTATTTTTTTATTAAAATCATAAAAAAATAATATAAAAATTCGAAAGTGTTGTGACCAGTAATGATAATGATACCGATGGTAATGTCAACATAATTGAAGATTAGTGAAAATATTTTCTATTTATAGTAGTAATTTTAAATAATTATTTAGTTTTTTTTGAACGAATAATTATTTAGTTTGATCATGCAAAAAACTTTGTTTTGGAAAATTTCAATAGTGAATGGTATATTTTAAACAATTTTTTTTTTTTTTAACCTCAAAGGAAATGAAGATAGTACAATTTAAATTTCAATAGTGAATGGTATATTTTAAACAATTTTTTTTTTTTTTAACCTCAAAGGAAATGAAGATAGTACAATTTCACTGTTTAAACAAAGTAGCATTTTGAAATTTTACTATTTGATAAGAGCAATTACAATAAAGTAAAATTTTCACTTTATAAACATCACGACTTCTCCTCAAACATAAAGAGGGGAGTTTTAAACAATTCTTTTTTATAAAAATAAAAATAAAAATCTTGAACGAAATACAAACAATTAAATTTCACTGTTCAAACCGTAAAAAATTTGCTTTCTTATTTTATACATTAATTTATATTGAATATTAATATTTTTTAATAAATCTTGATAAGAGAAATTTAAAAATATTAATTTTATGAGGGAAGAAATACATCAATATCAAAAGTTAAAGCATTTTAAAAATTAAAAAACAAACATAGAATGAGTGATGATATATAGCATTAAAGTTGAAGTTCTAATGCCAACTCTAGTAATATAACAATACATAAATAATAATTTTAAAAAATATAACATTACAAACTAAAACATCAAATCATAAAATGAGATCCTCCATTAAAACTCTCTCTGCTTTGGTAGAAATTATGAAAGTAATTATACCTTATAGTTTAACAACATATAGTTTATAACTGCAAACATAAACTGATTTTTAACTTATAAATTAAGCTTCTCCTCCCCATTCAAAGAATTAGTTGATTTTTGACTTACAAAAAATTATAAACTGAATTATTAAACTAAACCAAACATATCAAAATAATTTAAATTAAATTAAAAATTAAAATAAATTAAAAATAAACCCTATCAAATAGTACCTCTCTAAAACTCCTTATTTATAGAATATGTACTAAAAATGTGTTTTGGGCGCGAAGCGGCTTTAGTGAGGGAAAACTTTTTGATTTGTCTATTTCACATTAAAAATAGCTATAGCTAGGGAGGGGGACCTCTTGCCGTAGTCTCCTTTTTATTTGATAAATTACAAATACTTTTTCATGTTTATCCAAAATAGTTATATGACTTTTTAATTTTAAAAATCATATCTCAAAGTTATAGACGCATAACAAACCCATAATTACATCTCGACCCATTGGAATATATAATTTTCCAAACCACTATCATAATTTGTATTTTAGAAGAAAAAAAAAAACTCATAATATTTGTAAAATTCATTAAGAAATACCAAATGACAATAAAGTTAAAATTTTAATATAATTTTTATGAAAAATAATTATCTCTATCATTTTCTTTATCCAATCATCATCAGACGTGATTCATTGCAACTTTTAGATCAATTATTAGATGATAGCAGGGTTTAAAAGAAAAGAAAAAAAAAAAAGTGTTGAAAATGATTCAGATCCAATTTTTACCATTTTTATATATTTTTGTATTTTGTAATTTACCATTTTAAATTTGAAGTTTCTTAAGACCACGTTTGGTTTGGACTTTTATTGGGCTTTACATGGGTCCCCCACTCCCCACCACTAAACTGTACACACGTCAATCGTACAGGGCTCGCTCTATCCTCCTCCTTTAAGGAAGATTCGCCGGCCTAATAGTGTTGGGTCCCACCATCCCATCAAAAAAAAATCAAACAAATTGAAGGGTCCCACGTGTCCATAAGTCAAGAAAGCAACCAATCAGAGGTAAGCATTGTCTCACCGCAACTACCCCTCCTTTATTATTTTATAATTGTCCAGGACCAGATACAGACGAACACATATTGGGAAAGGCTCTCATGTGCTCAACCTCATGTACTACTTCATGTTCCACCACCTTATTATTGTAATATTAGAAATTAACATATTTATACCCACAAATTCACCTATAGTTAAGGGTGTACGCGGTGCGATTCGTGCAGCTTGATAGTAAATTACAAGCCGAATAGAGAATTAGCGGATTAACGGATTGACAAATTGTGATTTGAACGATTTTTAACGGATTGACGAATTAAAGAACATTTTAATTAAGAAAAATGCTTGAGTGCTCCCACTAATTAGGTGACAGTGAGTCCCGCCAAAAATGATGTGATGTTTTGGTCTTGAAGTTGTATTTTTTTTTTCTATTTTTTTAATGCATTAGTGCTATTAGTGGTGATGTTTTTAGTGGGATGAATCATTGTTGTTTTAATTAATTATCATACATTTGCATAATATATAATACTAATTTATATATATATATAACACAAAATAATTTTACATAATATGTTTTATATGTATAACTACTAATTTGTAATAAATTTTATATTTTAAATTTCTCTCACACTCATTTTTACTTTAATATTTCATTGGAGGTTAAAAATATATATATATATATTAACTATAGCGGAACAGAACAGTTTGGAAGGCAGATTATAAATTTTAAAATTTAAACTGCAGTTAGTGGTTAGAGCAATGCAAATTAATACAGATCGGTGCAATTTTAATGGATTTGATAGTATTTTGCACAACTCTACCTATAGTGATGTAGCATGAGATTTTGGCTCACCATCATTAAGGGTGTGTTTGTTTGGACGGACTGGATAAGGGGGGATTATAATCCATTGGACTGTTAGTCCCGGGATACATTGTCCCTGGACTATTTGATTGGATTGGATTTGTATCCTATGTTTGTGTAGTCATGGGATTAGATGTTTGGATTGGACTATTTTTAGTGAATCCAATGTTTGGTTAGACGGATTGAATAAGGATAAATATTTAAAAAATTATTTTACCCTTGTAATTTATAATTTTTATTTAATATATAATTTTAAATTTCTAATCTATAATTTATAATTTATAATTTAACAACACTAAAAAAATTTAATTTATAAGGCCATAATTTTTAATTTATTATTTTCAATTAAATTAAATTTATAATTTATAATTTATATTTTTTATTTAATATATAATTTTAAATTAACGACAATAAAAAATAATTTTATGTAATATATAAATTAAATTTTCAACAATACTAAAAAAATTTAATTTATAAGGCCATAATTTATAATTTATTATTTTTAAATAAATTTAATTTATAATTTATATTTTTTATTTAATATATAATTTTAAATTAACAACACTAAAAAAATAATTTTATTTAATATGTAAATTTAATTTATAAGGCCATTATTTTTAATTCATTATTTTTAATTAAATTTAATTTATAATTTATAATTTATAATTTAATTTTTTTATTTAATATATAATTTTAAATTAACAACACTAAAAAAATAATTTATTAATGTTCAAAAGACTATTTTACCCTTTTCTAATTGTTTGCTAAGTAATAGCATGGGGTAAAATGGACATTTCAAAGCCTAATCCCATGGGATACCAATCCCATGGAAATAATCCCACCCCCTCTCCCCATGAGATAGGATAGTCCTATATTTGTGGGAGTAATAGTCCGGGGGACTAAACTATTAGTTCCACCAGACTAATAGTCTATTGTTTGTTTGAAAATTTTTGCTCTGGACTATTAATCCCATATTTGTGGGACTATCCTATCCCATGGGAGGGTGGGATAGAAACCATGGGATAACTCATCCCATGGGATTAGCCAATGAAATTACATTTTTGCCCTCTAGTATTTAATTATGTATTATATTTATTAAAATTCAAAAAAATTTAAATGTCTCAATTTAAAAATAAAATAATTTTATTTAATTTTTATTTTTATTTTTGTTTTCTTTATTTAATTTTTTAAAATATTTTTTATAGATATTTTATTGATGTTTTATTTTAAAATTTTGTTTATATTTTATTTAATTTCATTATTTAAATTTTAATAGATGTTTTATTTTATTTCATTATTTAATTATTATTATTATTATTATTATTATTATTATTATTATTTAAAATAAGTTTATTTAAAATTTTAATTAAAAATAAAATATATTTTTATTTATATTTAATTTATTTAATTTTTTAAAAATAAATTTATTTAATTGTGCAAAAAATAAAATAAAATAAATTTTTATTTAATCTAGCTAAAAATAATTAAAATATTAAAGCTATGTTTAATATTGCTATTACTTAGTGAATAATTGAAAAGGATAAAATAGTCATTTAAGCATTTATCCTTTTCCATAATATCCAAAACAAATATTGGATTCACTAAAAATAATTCAATCCAGACATTTAATCCCATGACTAAACAAACATAAGATACAAATCCAGTCCAACCAAATAATCCGGGGACAATGTATTCCAGGACTAATAGTCCGATGAATTATAATTTCCTCTCATCCAATCCGTCCAAACAAATACACCCTAAGTGTGTGATAAATAAAAAAATTGACACATACTCTATCACATCATTGTGATAAAATTGTAGATACTTTTTTAGGGTCTCAAACATTTTCTTTATTATTAACTTCTTTTGGAAAGTTGGCTATTTTAGTAGATATAGTTTTTGACTATTTTAATATGTTAAATTTTTTGTGTTTAGGAAGATAATTAATTTTTTTTTATAATTGAATGTGATATTTGTGAAAGAAAAAAATGAAATGTTTACGAATTTGATGTGACATTTTATCTTACTAACTATTTTAACTTATTTTATTTTATTTTACTTTCTGTGAATTTCAGCCAAAAAAAAAAAAACCAAATCTCCACTTCCCAAACAGGGCTATTATCTCTTCAAGTTCAAACGTTTTATTTTATTTTATTTTATTTTACAAAAAAATGTGTAGAAAAATAAAGAAAATAATTGATTTTTTTGCTATTTTAGATTGTAACAAAACAAACCTAAATTTTTGAAAAAAATGTAATATATTTTATAATTATATATTTTAGTTTAAAAAAGATAATAATATTATTTTTTGACAAATTATTAATGCAAAATGAGCTACATATTATATAAATTAAACTTTTAAAAGAACCCAATACCTAAATTGTAAATTTTGCCATTTTTTTTTTATTTTTCAAACTTCATATAGATCATTGTAATTTACCCTTATATAAAATTTCACTTTACACTCCAATAAAATCATATAATACTGGGTCAAAGATTGACATATCTCTAATTTATATATATTTAGCAATAAGCCAATTATTGAGGGGAGGGCAAGTGTAGGGAAGAGTTAGTTGTGAGGGAAAGGAAAAGGAAGAGATATAATACTGGGTCAAGATTGACATATCTCTAATTTATATATATTTAGCAATAATCCAATTATTGAGGGAAGGGGAAGTGTAGGGAAGAGTTAGTTGTGAGGGAAAGGAAAAGGAAAAGAAGAAAAGGGAGGGAAAGTTTTAGGGTAAACTATTCATAAATCTTAATAGTTGAATTTAATTTTTATTAAGTTTTATTAAAAATAAATCTTAGAAAATTGTCATTAAAAATAATTTTTTTTTTGATAATTTTTATATATGTCGTTAAAAATTGATAATTAGTGACTTTTTTTTGTCATGATTTTTATAAATTGTTGCAAAAACTTACTGTTAGAAATGGGCACCCATGTGGCATGACCATTTAACATTTTGAACCTGATCCAAATGGGTTTTGAATTTGAATTCAAATCTATTTGGATAACTACTCTGGATATATATTTATCATATCCTAATATGGATAGATGATATAGATATATGATATTATCTCTTGTAACTTATATGGATAAAGGAGATAATTAGATTATATATCTTATATATGGGATATGGGTGATGAAGAAATATACAACGTATCATCTCTGTTTTTCCCACATACAGTTTCTCCCATATACTGTCTCTCTCCCATAAACAATCAATAAGCTATTTGCACTGTGATTTGTGTGGGTGATATTCACCATTGTAATATCACCCCACTGCTGGGTTGATTGACCAGATTGAGGAAGCACTGATTTACCCACGAGATCCATCAGAGTTCAGAATATTTCAGAAAGGTATGACCTTAAATATTTTATTCCGCTGCGTCATACTTTGTTTACATTGGTATCAGAGCCTCTAATAGATATTTTCGTGTTTCCATTAATCACGTGTATATTTTCATATGTATATGTATACATTATATACATGAATGTTAGTAAAGAAAATAAAAATTAAAAAAAAAAAAAAGTTATTTTCTTAGATTAAGAGCATAAATATTTTTTTATGTTCATTAATGCCTTTTTAAATACCATAAATGGTTTTATTTTAAAAAAAGGAGTCTGGAAGTACAAAAATCGAACCAGAAAACACCCTGGAAGGCGGCGCGTGGTGTGCACGCGCCACCCAACGCAGTAAGCCCGCTCCCACGCGCGCCCACGCGCTCCCACGCGCCAGACGCCGGTCACGCCGCATCGCATGCCTGCCACGCGCCGTCTGCTTGGCTTATTCCGCGCCTTGCCGCCATGCCTCGCCGAAGTCGCGTTTCGAGCCCGAGCCGCTGCTTGGTCAAGCTTGGTTGATAATGCCTAAGGCTTAATTTGTTCTGTTTTTAATTACGTATTGCGTTAAATGGTCATAATTAATTCATTACTTATTTTTTTATGCGTGGTTTGTCTGTTAGACTCGATAAATTTTTCTATGTTCGTAAAATTTTGAAAATTTTACGAAAATAAAAATATTTTTATGTGTTAATAATTCATTTTTTATGCTTTAAAATGATTCTGGTATTGCATAAATAATTTTATGGGGTTGAATTTTTTATTGTGGACTTCTGAAATGTTTTACTATTTACTAGGAATATTTTTTCTGTTTATCAGTTTCTGGATTTTTTATTTCTAATTTTATGTGTGTTTATTAGTTATTTAAAATTCCAGAATATTTCAGAAAAAATTTCAGAAAATTTCAGAATGATGTACATTTTTAATTATGACATAATCTGAATATTGTCTCAGTTTATCAATTTCTGAATTTTTTATTTCTAATTTTATTTGTGTTTATTAGTTATTTAAAATTTCAAAAAATTTCAGAAAATTCCAGAAAATTTCAAAATGATGTAGACTTTAATTATGGCATAATCTGAATATTGAATACAGCATATTTTTTTTTTGATTTGTAATATGTTGTAATTAGAGAAGCATGATTAGTTATTTATTTATTTATTTATTTGAATTCCATTGTTAAATAAATATAGCATGAGTTGTTTGTAAATTTACAATGAAATGCTATTGTATGGATTTTATCATGCTTTGTATATGCCATAAGTAGTGGGAGATTGTTTGATTGTTTTTGCGCATGGAATTAAATTAAATTTTGATAATTATCACTAGAGGCGCAAGAGATGATTACGAGCATAGCAAATTTTTGATCTTGAGACATGTGTAAATTATCATTATTTAATTTAGATTTTTTTTTTGCTGCAAAATATTTTGTTTTGTGTTGCTATAATTAATATCCCCTGCGCATTTGTTTACTCTATATGTAGAAATGGCTGTTAAGACAGTGGTAGCAGACTTAACTAAGGGAGAGAAATTGGATGGCGACAATTATGATATATGGCGCCGTAAGATCCAATACCTCCTCAATGAGCAAGAAGTGTTGACCACACTTGAACAAGTGATGGTTGAGCCAGAGCAGGGCAATACAGCTCAACATCGTCGTGATCTTGAAGCCTTTCAGACTTGGCGTAACAAAGATCGGTGCGCGCGCTTTACTATGTTGAGCAGCATGCACAACGACTTGATTAGTGAGTTTGAGCATTGCCCGACTACATTTGAGATGTGGGAAGCTCTCAAGCAAAAGTTTGGTATTACCTCTTTGGCAAAGCTACGTGGGCTGACTATGAAGTTTGACTCATATCAGAAAAGGGCGCTTCACTCGATGAAGCAGCATTTGAGAGTCATGTCAGCCATGATACGTGAGCTATGGGGCCGGGCACAATTTGACTCAAGAGCGGCAAGTACAAGGCGTGATACGCTCTCGCCAAATTTTTGGGAGCAGATGAAGCGAACATGATGCATAATGAGAGTGTGAAAACATTCAAGACATATCGCGTCATTTGGAGCTAGAAATTTGGCGTCTTGAGGCGGCTAAGTCGATGGTTACGCTATGGTGGTTGAGTCAAGCTCACGAGGACTTCTCGGTTCAAATGTGGAAAAGCAAAGGTGCTCCTAAGAAGCAAGCGGCATTGCGCTTAAGCCTAATGGCGCTAGAAATTTCAAGCGAGGGGCAAGAGGTGGTAAGAAGGCAAAGGCTAAGTTGACATGCTTTAACAGAATAAAGAAGGACACTTCGCCGGGATTGCCCCGAGGTAAGAAGGTACTCCTTACTTAATTTCTCGCATTCAATGCTTTGTGTCTAGTCAAGCATTAATTGCTCATTCTCTTCATTTTTGGGTTGTAGACTCGAGCAGCAGACCACATCGCGAGGATGAGTAGGGTTCGTTGAGTATCGTCAAGTACTGCTGGGAGCGAAAAAAGTTTACATGGGAACGAGTCCAGTGTGGAGGTGCTTGGCATTGGCACATTCAAAATTTGGAAATGCGACGAGCGCACCTTGTATCTTCATGATGTTCTTTATGCTCCGGATATTCAGCGAAACCTAGTTTGATTATTAGCATGATGAGCCTTGGTTTTAGCTTTTGTTTTGAGAATAATGGTGTTAGCATTTATTTGGGAACTATTTTTATGGTTTTGGTTATCTTCGATGGTTTTTAGTTTTGGATGTGGATGATTCTAGTCTTAATAAAAATGCCAATGGCTCTGTTTCTAATATTGCATCTTTTGTGATAATGATTCTATGAGATGGCATGCTAGGTTAGGCCACATAGGGCAACAGGATGACTAGATTGGCTAGAGAAGGTCTTTTAGGCCCACTCGCTAGAGTCACTTTGCCTACTTGTGAGCAACCTTGTCTTCTTTGGAAAGGCAACAAGGAAACCATTTGGGAAAGCCATAAGGGCATCAATCCCATTGCAACTTATTCATTCTGATATATGTGGACCAATGAATGTGAGGGTAAGGCATGGAGCCCCTTATTTCATCACATTTATAGATGATTGCACGCGTTTTGGTCATGTCTATTTGATTTCTCACAAGTCAGAAGCATTGGATTGCTTTAGACGATATGTTAATGAGGTTGAGAATCAATTAGACAAGAGCATTAAGGCTCTAAGGACTGACCGAGGACGTGAGTATCTATCTGAGCAATTTAAAGTGCTCTGTGAGGAAAAAGGAGTTATCAGGCAATTGACAATTCCTAGGACTCCGCAACAAAATGGTGTAGCGGAGAGAAGGAATCGCACATTGCTTGACATGGTTAGATCAATGATGGCGCAAGCTAATCTTCCAATTTCTTATTGGGGAGATGCTTTGTTGACTGCTGCCTATGTCCTTAACCGTGTGCCCTCCAAATCAGTTCCTTCCACCCCATATGAGATGTGGACTGGCAAAAAGCCTGATTTGGGCAATTTGCGGCCTTGGGGTTCGGCAGCTTACATACACAACGCTTCTCATAAGTTTGGGAAGTTGGGCCCTAGAGGAAAGAAGTGTATCTTCATTCGCTATAGTGAGCATTCTAAGGGCTATGTGTTTGTTGGGGAGCATCCGGATGGAAGTGTGACTGAAATTGAGTCACGAGATGTGGATTTCCTAGAGGAGGATTTCCCTAGCACAGGTGAGGTAACTAGAAGTAGAACTCTATCAGATGGAGGATCTACTTGAAGGCGCACCTAGTAGCCTAGTAGAGAATGAGAATATAATCTCTCAATCTCCTAGGGACAATGGGAGCGATCTACTCCGCCCATGGATTAGATCCAATGGATGAGGATTCTCGTGATTCTCAACTACGTAGAAGCAAACGCGAGCTATACCCGTCGTCGTTTTGAGATAGAAGGGAAGCATTCATGATTGCTCCGAGTGATGAGATGGAGCCTAAGAATCTCAAAGAGGCTCTCTCATCCCCCGCTAGTAAAGAATGGAGTCTCGCAATGGATGAAGAAATAGAGTCTATGAAGAAAAACCATGCGGGACTTGGTTGATTTGCTTGCGAGTGGACTATTGGGAACAAATGGGTTCTCAAAGTCAAGCGCAAAGCGGATGGTTCCATAGAAAGGTATAAGGCTCGCCTAGTGGCGAAAGGTTACACCCAACGAGAGGGTGTGGACTATGAGGAAACTTTTTCACCAGTTGTAAGGTTTGCCTCTATTCGCCTAATCCTGGCCATAGTAGCTCAGTTGGACTTAGAGCTGTATCAGATGGACGTTAAAACTGCATTTCTCAATGGAGAATTGGATGAAGAGATCTATATGGATCAACCAGAAGGCTTTGTGGCAGTAGGTCAGGAGCGCAAAGTTTGCAAGCTTCAACAATCTATTTATGGCTTAAAGCAATCATCCAGACAGTGGAATCTGAGATTTCATCGAGCCATTGTTTCTAATGGGTTTACGATGATTGATGAAGATCACTGTGTGTACGTTAAGCGGTCCAAGGACATTTTTCTGATATTGTCATTATATGTAGATGACATATTATTGGCTGGAAATGACAAGGAGATGATTGTCGCCACTAAAATGTGGTTGTCCTCTACATTTGAGATGAAGGACATGGGTGAGGCGAGCTATGTGCTCGGTGTTAAGATCCTTAGGGATCGCTCTAGGAGACTTCTTGGTTTGTCTCAAGAGACTTACATTAAGACTATTCTAGAGTGGTTCAGATCTGTATGCAAACCCATTGACACTCTCGTTGCAAAAAGCGAGAGCCTAAGCCTTGATATGGGTCCTAAGACTCAAGAAGAAAATGAAAAGATGGCCCGTGTTCCCTATGCAAATGCTGTTGGAAGCTTGATGTATGCTATGATGTGTATACGTCCTGACATTTGTTATGCAGTCGGATTGGTGAGTTGTACCAATCCAACCCAGGACCAGCTCATTGGAAAGCAGTTAAGAGGATATTACGATATCTTAGAGGGACTGCAGATTACACACTTTGCTACCAGAGTTCAGATCTACATCTAGTTGGCTATTGTGATGCTGACTGTGGAGGAGACCTAGATGAGCGTAAGTCTACTTTAGGATATGCTTTCATGCTTAGCGATGGTGCTATTTCTTGGAGCGAAGAAAGCAATCTGACGCTTTATCGACTATGGAGGCCGAGTTTGTGGCTTGTTCATCCGCCGCTCAGGAAGCCGTGTGGTTGAGGAGATTCCTTCAAATTTGGATGTTGTCACACACACTTGAGACCTGTGACTATCCATTGTGACAAAGATGGTTGCACTCGCCACGCTTAAGGATCCTAAATACCACGGCAGAACCAAACACATTGATGTGAGGTTCAACTTTATCAGAGACATTTTGGCGCAGAAAGAAGTGATCCTGGAGCACATCCCTACGAGTCGCATGGTTGCGGACCCTTTGACTAAGCCTATTGCTAGAGATGTTTATCTCACTTATGTTAGGGCTTTAGGACTACGTAGGTGGTGATTTTTTTATGTGTATTCAGTTGAACTCTTATTTTTTTTTTTGGGGATATTTATGCCATTTGTATTCATATTTGTTTCTATTACACATTTATGTTTACTACCTTTTGCAATGGTTTGTGAATTAGCATATACAAAATAATTAAATTGATGTTAGCAGGCAAGATTGGCTCACTCACACGAGCAATCGCCCTTAGCGCTAGGTAGCAAGTAAGGATGAGACTAGTATTATCCACTAGCTATGTCACCTTGGTTGGAGCCAAGATGAGGTCTTGATTGGAGACCGACCATGGATATGAAAGTACCCACTTTTCCATGATGTGCCTGTTATGGATAGCCAGATGCGAGATCTCATTTGATGCCTGAGAGGCGAGCAAATAGAGAATTCGAGTTAGGCGCTAGGAAGCGACTTGTGCGCTTAAGCGACTAGACTAAGATCTGTATGGTGTGTGAGTTTAACATCACTCTTTGGAAGAGTAACTCCACTATAACATGCATGCATCTTGCATGTGCTTATCGACCCGTTAGCGAGGTGAAAGAATGGATCCTCTTCTTCACCGTGTGAGTCCTAAAAGTCATTTTTCCTTAAATGACTTCACTTTGTGCCTTTGTGACTTTGACTATGTCATAAGATGAGGAGTTGATGTTCTACTTTGGTATGTTGCTGCGGTCATGTATGATTCGCTTTAAGGGACATTCTTGGGAAGCGGTCAATTTCAAATTGAATGATATGAGGGTGAAGGGAAGATCATCTAGTTCTACATCTCTCGCTCTATATTCATCGTCGACAACTCACATCGCTCCTCAAAGGATCTTGATTGGGTGTGAATATAATGCGGGACCTAGGAGAGTCAAACATGCTCTTTGAGGATTAGAGATGTTTTTTTTGGGTGATGTAGCTAGATTGGTGCAGGTACATGAGACACTATTCTGTTCTTTTTGGGTTGATGTCTTTATCTTGACTCATATTGAGTTTCTAGTATAGAGCTCCCACATGCAGTGTTCTCGTTAATGCATACGGTGCATTGGCTAGTATGAGATTGTTCTTTTTGGAGAGATTGAGATAAAGATGTGGCAGTGTCATGCCAACTCATGTGCGAGTGGGAGATGTTAGAAATGGACGCCCATGTGGCATGACCATTTAACATTTTGAACCTGATCCAAATGGGTTTTGAATTTGAATTCAAACCTATTTGGATAACTACTCTGGATATATATCTATCATATCATAATATGGATAGATGATATAGATATATGATATTATCTCTTGTAACTTATATGGATAAAGGAGATAATTAGATTATATATCTTATATATGGGATATGGGTGATGAAGAAATATACAACGTATCATTTCTGTTTTTCCCACATACAGTTTCTCCCATATACTGTCTCTCTCCCATAAACAATCAATAAGCTATTTGCACTGTGATTTGTGTGGGTGATATTCACCATTGTAATATCACCCCACTGCTAAGTTGATTGACCAGATTGAGGAAGTACTGATTTACCCACGAGATCCATCAGAGTTCAGAATATTTCAGAAAGGTATGACCTTAAATATTTTATTCCGCTGCGTCATACTTTGTTTACACTTACAATTAGTAACATTTTTTTATGATAAATTTTTTTTCATAGGACCTATTAGACAATAAATCTACTTATTATGACCTACACGTAAGTACCCCAAAGTTTTATTCCTCTTGTTTGGTTAGATAATGGGTTATTTTGAAAAATATGTTAAAAGCTTTTTTTTTTTTTTGACTTAAAATATAATAAAAAAAAAATAGATAAGTGATATAATCTAAAAGAGGTTAAAAGTAAAAAAATTGACTTTTAAAAAATCTAATTAATTTGATATTTTAATATATTTTTATGAAAAAAAGCTTTTACTTCTATTTTCTCCCAATTTCGAAAGGGAAGTGAAGTACTCAAAATATTTGTACGCTTTTTCCCTCATGATCCTTCTATGCACTTTCCTCTCAGTTGTTAAAACCAATCCAAATATAATTTTAATTAATTTTATTCTTTCAAATCCTTCACTTCACCTCATAAGCCATCGATCCAAACAGCATGTAAGAGTCAAAAATTTCTGTTTTGTTCAGTTTTAGAATCATGATTTGAGTATAGAGTTATGTTTTGAAAATAAAATTTTTAAAATGAGTTTTGAATGGAATTTTAAAATTAGTTTTGAATTGTATTTTAAAATTATTTTAGGTTTATCTTTTTTAAACATGAAAAAATATTTAAAAAATATTTTATTTTATTTTAAATATTTTATTTTATTTATTTTATTTTTAAAATTTTTAAAAATTTTGGATTGCCTATATATCTAAATCATAACAAATTATTTGATCAATACTTAAAAAAATAACAAAATATTTTTTTCAAAAAAATAAACAAATAAAAAATAATTTTCTGAAAAAATAAAAATAAAAAATATGTTTTCTGAAAAAAATATTTTTTCAAAAAAACAAAAAAATATAAAATAATTTTTAAAAATAAAATAAAATAAAATAAAAATTTGAATTTTTTTTTTTTGTTTTAAAAATAGAGTTTTGAGTTTTGAAGTTTTTTTTTAAAAGAGTTTTGAATTGAGTGTTTGGTTATAAATTTTGAAATTTTTTAATTAGAATCATGATTTCAAAATTAAACCAAACGCTACCTTAATAATCCTTATTCAATTCGAAACTTTTAGAACTAGGAGTGCAATTTGGGTGGGTTGAGAGGTTATCCAAGCCCGGTCCAAGTTGTGTTGGGATATGTCTGGTCCCACCCAAGCCTAAATTGCAACCTAAGGTTGTCTACCCAGATCCAACTCGAGTTAAACCTAAATTACTTGAATTGTCCGAATTATCCGAATTGCACATAAATTTTATTTTATTATTTCTTTCTAGCTAAATTATTTATTTGTTAAAATTAGACCCTATTTGCTTCTTTTTTTTTATATAGAAAATCATTAATAACATCAAAACAAATAATTGATAGTCTTTATAATTTATGAGTGAAAAGTAAAAAATATAAGATTTTGTATTGTATTACTTATGTATATAATATATATTTAATATGATTTAATGATTTAAATTACTTTAACATCATGTAATGACTAATAATTTATATATATAATTTGGATTTCAGGTTATTCGGATTATTTGATATCTTTATTCAAGTTTGTTCAAATTTAATTAAAATTTTTGAATTTTTATCTATACCCACACTAAATTCAAAAATATCTTATCTAAATCCTTTAAAAAATGAGATTAAACTCGAATTGGTTGAGTTAAACTTACCCAAATTCCACCCCTCTTTAGAAATACAGTTGTATCGATCAATGTAAGAACAGAACCAACACAGCCGGAGAAAATTTGGGTTACTCAGCCTGAGAAAGTTCGAGTTGGTTGATTGGTCTAATTTTATTGTATAAAGCTTGATTTTGTTCAATTTTTTTTTGTTTTTGTATTTTTACTATGGTACAAAACGACAAAGACACATTATATCCTATAACCATTACACAGGGATAATTATTCAAAAGTCTTGAAATATTATATGGTGTTATTATTTATGTAGTGCTTAAAATCAATTATGTGGGAAAAAAAAATTGCCGATGAAGCATGTTGACTCATCATTGTCTATCAATAAGGAGATAAAAAATAATTTACTATATGTTGCGATTTTCATTGGCCAAAAATATTACGAAAACAATATGAAAAGGGAGTTTTGGTCGTCCAAAAGGGCCGAGCTATTGACCTCATGAGCCGAGCCTGGCACACCGCCTTACAGTTAGTTAGGCAAGACTAAAGTGGACTGGGTCCACCAAGCAATGTCAATCGAGCTCTATTATCTCGGCTAGAGTGTCCTACCATGAATCGTGTTACTGAGCTATGGTGAGCCAAGCAGGGTTGGGCCAAGGTGAACGAAGGTGAGTTGACTTGGCTGAGATGCAGTTGACCGGTTGGGCATCTCGGAGCTAGGCCAATTGGTGTAAGATATTGGAAGTGAACGGCCTAATGCCGAATTATGGGTAGCTCGGCATGAGCTGCTACATGGCCCAATGAAAGGGCAAATAAGGTGAATCCATTGTTCGTGCACATCAATACCGTTTGGCTGTTTTGTTGATGCTGTTTGGCAAGATTGTTACGCACTCATGTGGAGGACGAAAAGAGAATAGTGCATCCATGTGTCTAGGAGAGAGCGAACAGGGCAGTGTGCACACAAGCTATATAAACCATGTAACAGGTCTGTGATTTTCCGTACACTATGTGATCTTCTCTCTCTCTCTCTCTCTCTCTCTCTCTCTCTCTCTGTGAGTGCTAACTTGATCATCAGAGGGGTTTTCCGGCAAAACACTCGCCGAGTAGCTCACCGTCGCTGTGTTTCCAGGTTTAACGACACAGTTCGAAGAAACATGAAGTTTGGACGTAAAGAGTATGGAAGCGTCGAGTATTTGCTCCCCGTACACAATATTACTGAAAATATCTAATAATATTCCATTATATAAGGGTGTCTGTAACAAAAAACATAACCAATAACATGGAGATATGCTAACTAAACAATATAATTTACAAAATTTTGTAAACATAAAAAGTGGGATGATTTGAATGATATAATCACCAATTTAATTTACCAAAATTTTGTACCCGAGTTCAAATCATAGAGTTTAAATTGAATTGATTATTTATTCTTTCATGTATCCATACCATTTGGGACAATTGACTTTTGAAGGGCTTGCTAATTAGTAATCCAATCTTACCTCTTCAAACTAGGTCTTGGCATCTGACCGGACCATAAAAGTGGAGCCCAAGCCTTTGTGGGCAAAGGCAAACATACTTTTTTTTACGGGATCAGGTCGAGTCGAGTCGCAGACCAAAATCTTAGGCCCAATAGTCTTAGCTCAAATGAGCTTGGGAGTCAAGCCATCTCTCATGGGCCAAGAAGTCATGCCCGCGAGCTTAGCCCAACTAGCAAAGATTTAAGTCCTATTTTTATTTGTCATAATTTTTTACGAGCTCTTAGGTTGACCTAATGGGCCACTTTTCACAAGCCAACGAGTAAGGCTTTAAGTGGACAATGAGAAAGTCGATGGGCTGAGCCTATGGGTCAGGCTGAAGTTCAAACCCAAGGCATAAACCCAAGCCTAGTCTCACTCAAGCCAGCCCGAGATTTGCGCTCGACCATGCCTAGGCTAGGCCTTTCAATTGGCTTATTTCAAACTCAATAACAAATATGAGTTTAGCGTTAAAAAAAAAAAAAAAAACTATATACATCATTGCTCAAATATTTTTAGGGAAAATTACACTTCACCCCTCTTGACTATCACCGTTTTTCACTTTACCCTCTCAATCTAAAAATTGATACAATGTATCCATTTCATCTTTTGAAAATTTTCAATCTAACTCGTATGTCTTCATTCTGTTAACAAAATAGACGAAAAATGTGCATATAATGTGTACATGTAATATTTATGATAAATCTTTAAAGTATTTTCATCATAAATATGACATGTGCATATTATATGCACATTTTTCGTTTATTTTGTTAACAGAATGAAGACATAAGGATTAAATTTAAAATTTCAAAAGATGAAGATGGCACATTATATCAATTTTTAATTTGAAGGAACAGGTTAAAAAAAAAAAATGGTGATAGTTGAGGAGAGTAAAGTGTAATTTGTCTATATGTTATCTAAAGAAAAGCTTATGAGAAAATTTCATGACAACCAACTTAGTGTTTTGAATTATTTTTTGTAATACTCTAATCTAGTAGTTATTTATTAGTTTACGTAAATGACTTCACTATTTTTATATAGCAATGCTATATTCACATAAAATTCTCCCTAAAAAATCTCTCGAATAACGTGATTAGATTGACTAGAAGGTTTTGAGAGAAGAGAAAAGTATAGAAATGTGAATCATTAATTTGTCATTTTCTTGTTACATCATTTGGGGGAATTTGTAAGACAAAAATTGTGTGGATAAGCATTTTTTATTTTTATATTAATAATTTAAATTATTTTGAAAAAAATTGTCAATTAATGACATGTATGTAGTATTATTCTAAAGGATTATGCTGGCCTCACATACAGTAATTGGTTTGGAACATCCAATTTAGGATAAGTTATCTGGTAGATCTGACTTGTTAGATGATTGTGCGCCCATCTAATAACAATGGGACAAATAATAAATCAATTTAAAATGTAGGAGAAAATGTGTGAGAAATTAATTATATAAAATGCAGATCATTTAGGATATAAACTGGATATATAGGACAATTTTTGTCAGTTTTAGGTTTGGGGGTTCCCTTCTAGTTTGTTATGATCCAAATCATTTATTTTATATATATATATATATTTTAAGTAGATCATTTATATATATATATATAAATTATTATTGTTGTTGCATATTAGTAACTATATAATTAGATTTTTTAAAAAAAAGTTTTATCTATAAATCATATGTAGATACAAAATAGATGAAATTTTTTACGCTTTTGGTCGGATTAATAAATTATTTATTTATTTACTTGCATTTTGATTATTGTTTTCCTTAGTCTCTTTCCTAAAATAAATATTTTCTTTTGAGCTCGGATCAAATCAGTATATCAATACCAATTCAATTTGAGATTGTTTATATTTTTTAAGATAAATATTATTTAATAAGATGATTATTGAAAATATAATTAAATTCTTTTTTTACATAAATTATTTATGTAATTGATATTAAAAGACAAAGGACAAATTACTCACAATTCTTGGTTGAAAGAGATGTGGTTTATTTAGTACCACGAACTTTTGTTTATATCCAAAAGTCATGCATGTTTTTTTTTTTCTTCTCTTTCTTTGTGCATTCATTATTTTATGTCTCTTTCTCTTTTTGATTTCTAGCGATTGGTGACCGGCGACCACATCATATTTCTTCTCTTTTTCTTTTTGATATATAGTTACCGGCAACCAACAACGACCATCGATTGGGGTTCACTAGTAATCATCGACCACTGATCACCGACTCCTTGTTTCACTCTCAAAGACAGTGAAGGAAATGAGTTTCTAATGAAGAAGATGAATAGATCTATTCAGATCCACGTCAGCTAGATCTAAACCAAAAATTCTTGCCAGAATACAATTTCTCTCTCTCTCTCTCTCTCTCTCTCTCTCTCTCGGTCTCTTAATTTTTTTACCTTTTTCCTACTACACACGTCTCTTTTCTTGTTTTACTGGAAAAAAAATTCAAGTTCTGAACAAATTGTTTTTAAGTTTTAGTTACATGCAGTGAAAATTGTAAAATTTTATAATTTCAATTTTTTTGGTGCTAAAATAAATCATGTTTTAAAATTGCAAAATTTTATAATTTTATAACATTTTTTAGAATTATCAAATTTTGCAGTTTTATAACATGTTTTTCAATTTGATTAATAAGGATAAATGCTTAATAGATTCATACTTTGAAATTGTAACATTTTACAGTTTCAAATTTTGCTTTTTAATTTGATCAATTTTAGAGATTATTTGCTTACAAAAATTAAAAATAACATATATTTTTTGTCATTATTGTTGTTTGTTGTTATTACGTTTTTTTTTTTTCCTTTCAGTTTATTAATATTTAACACATTGTGTTGTGTTTTTCCGTTCTAATTTCTCAATTTATTTATTTATTTTGCATTCTAATTTCTCAATTTATTTATTTATTTTGCAGTATTCTGGACATTTCGACAATTTTCAGTAACATTCAGAACATTCCGGCAATACTTCGACGATTTCGCGGTGATATTGAACATTCCAACAAATCTCCTGTGACCGTTTGAAAGAAGTCCGATAGTGATATAATGTAACAACATAGTTAAATTTTAAATATATATATATAATTTTTTAGTAATAATTAAAAATATATAAAATTAATTAATACAAATATTTTATTTTAAAACTAAATAAATTTTAAATTTTATGTATAAAACCTATCCATAAGTTCCCAAAGATTAGGAGTGTAAAAATAGTCTGCGGTCCGTAGACGGCTCGAAACTCACATGCGACTTAAGATGGTCCTGACTCGTTTGGGCCCATGCCCTAACCCCAGAGCCTGGGCCATCATTTTAAAGCCCAACCCGATCAGGCTCGTGGCCCAACCCATTGGCCCGCTTAAGGTCCACTTAAGATCTGACCTGTGCCGAGACCCAGTGTTTTTTTTAGTAAAAAATAATAAACTTTTGGTAGAAAAAATAAAAATAAAATAAAAAAAATAGTCACCCTTGCCCAAATCCAAGGCCAAGCGCAGGCCCACCTAGTCGGCCCGTCCTTAGCTCGAATACTCTTGATTCTAAGTTTGGACTTGAGCCTAATTTTTTAGCCCATTACCTAGCCAAATCCAATATAAATTTTGACAAAAACTCGCAAAACCATGGACCAAACCAGACCCGGATCCAAGTAGGCCGGGCAGATTTACACCTTACCAAAGATAAATTATTCACATAGTAACGTGAGCCCCACCTAGGTAACGCGGCAATGCACCCAACTAAAGAAATAGTATTTTAGTGGAATAAATTTAAAATAATTATTGTATAGTTGAAATTTTTAACAATCCAATCAAAATGTAATTTTTCTTTCTAGAAACACCTAAAAAAATTTCTGATAATACACCGACGTCTCTTTGCCAAGTTTGTCGTATGTGGAAACGTGTCAAGTGTATAGGGCCTATGATGAACTTGTCCCAAGTGCATTGTGCTGGTATTGGGATCTCATCTTTCTTTTGAGAAATGACTCTTTCGTACCCTTTTATTGGCAGCTTTTCGAAATTATTAAACCTGAATGTCCCCTTCCAACTTTGCTGATGTTTGGTTGGTAGTAGTATAATTTTTTACAAGTTAAAAATTAATAATTAAAGATTAAAATTAAAAAATATATATTATTTTATATTTTAATAAAAAAAATTCAATTTATTCAAATTGATCTTGTTTAATAGTAAATTCCGGAATTGTTTGGGATAAACTAAATAAGTGTACTTTTTGACTTTTTGTGAAATATGAATTGGATATGAATTGGATTTAAAGTAATGTGGTAGAGAAGTGATGTGACTGAAATAAAATAATATGACTTAAATAGAATAGTAACTTTTTGCTTTTTTAACTTTTTTTTATTATACCAAACCAAGCCTAAATTTACACCACACATTAATATAAATTTTCAACAAAAAATATGTATATATATATAATAAGTGGCATAAACTACATCAAATATTGTCAAATTAAAGTAAAACATCAATATAATAGTAATATTTCGTTAGCATTGAAATGTAATAATATTATTCAATAATAAAATACCTCATAGGAGGGTGATTTCCACCATGAAACATCAATATAACTACACATTCAACTGAACTTATTTAATGAGGGAAAATATTATAGTACATACCTTTCAAAAGAGATGTATTATATGCATTTTATAACTATAAAAAATAGCATAATTTTATATTTTTTGAGTCAAAATTTTTAAAAAAAATGTCATAACTAAGTACAATATGAAGCATAACTAAATAATTCATGAGATATAATTAAAGAAAAAAATTGATCATAATTAAAAACGATAATAATTAAAAGTGCATATGATATACCTTTTTCAAGAGTTTATTTATTAAAATTTCCCACCAATGAGATACATTATGATTATATAATAGATTTTGATTGAATAGTGACATCACGTGTGTTAATGATAACGCGTTATATAATAATTTTTTGATTTAAAAAATTATAAATACTATCTTATCAAAAAAAAATTATTTAATAAAATTAATTAAAAAATAAAAGTTTTAACTATTTTATTATACAATAATAAAATTATATGAATTATTAATTGAAATAAAATTTTGACATTATTAAAAATTATTAATTGACTTAATAATTTATTAATAAAAAAAACTTCTTTTGGTTAAATATAAAATTGATTATTTATTATGAAAGTAATTACAAATTTTAAGAGGTGGGATATAATTTTTCTAAACCACAAAAATAATTTATATTTTAAGTAAATCTCAAAAAGTGTATTTATAATTTATAGCCAAATTGAGTCATCGTTTGGCAAAAAAAAAATTAGTTAGCGTTTTAGAGTTGAGATTTTTTAAGTTTGGGACTAAACTAAAAAATTTGTTTGACAAAAATGTTTTGACTTTTTAAATTTTTGTAAAAATGTAAATAAAATTATTATAATTTTAATATAATATTTTGTCTTATTAATTTATTTTTTATATTTTTTTAATTCCAATTGAGATAGAGAAACGAAGGCTGATAGGGTCGGATCAAATTCAAGTTACGTTTATCAATAGATTGTTTTAGCTAATAAATTAAAAAATCAGTATGAATCATTCACATTATTTTGGGTAAATTATAAATAAATTTCTTGAGATTTGTTTAAAATACAGATTATTTGTTGTAGTTTAAAACAAATACCCCTTATTAGAATTTTTAATTTAATAGAATTAACTAAAAAAAATTGAAATTCATAATTATTTTTCTATACAATAATAAAATTACTTAAATTATTAATTAAAATATATTTTTGATATCATTAAAAATTATTAATTAACTTAATAATTTATTAATAAAAAAATTATTTATTATAAAATTAGAAATGTCAGAAAGTATAATATAATTTTTAAAACCAAACGAATCGTGTATTTATAATTTATTCTATTATTTTTATATTTATTAAAAATCAAAATATTACTAATAAAATAATCAATTGTCAAACCAGTCCTCAATGTTAACAGTAGGATCATACTTGTGTATGTGGAGAATCCGACGGTGGAAAGGAAATAGCAGGCATGATAGGATGGGTGTGCTTTGCGCGTTGTTATAAGATAGGACAAAGACATTACTGACGTAAGACAGACGCAACACGCTTTTCTAGCTCAAAAAAAAAAAAAAAAAAAAAGCTTACGCATGCGGAGTACCAAACCCCAACCGCACTGGTGGCGCGTGACATTGATGAAATCAGTAGATTTATTTAACAAAAAAAATCTCACAAAAAAAAAAAAAATACTAATCAGTATGTTTGGTTTCAGTTTTCTAAATTTAATTTTTTTAAAATTGATTTTTTCGTTTTTCGTATTTTTTTTAGTGAATATTTTTTAAATTTTAAATAATTTTTTACTTTTTTAGATGCACTTTACTTAGATATATCTAAATAATAAAATATTTGTGAAAAAATATTTTAAAAAATTAATAAATACACAAAAATATGAAAATGTACTAAATTTTCATATTTTTTTGATATTTAGTGTATTTTTTTAAAAAAATTTCACAAATATTATATTTTTTAAGTGTGTTTATATTAGGTGTGTTTAAAAATTTAAAAAAACTACTTAAAATATTAAAAAAATTTATTGAAAATATTAAAATACGAAAAATAAAAAAATAAATTTTTTTAAAAATTATGTTCTAAAAACTAAAACTAAATAAAGTGAATGATTTACAAAAATGACAAGATATATATACATTAGTCCGAGTTTCTCTCATAGCGAATTATTGGGAGTATATTTGGTTTTTTTGATGTCTAGAGTACATTGGAAGTTTAGCTTAACGTCCAGAGTACTCCTTAAGTCTTACCGATGCAGAGGTGGTGTTGATTTTGGCAGATGTATGTCAGTATTATGAGATAATTCTAGCCAATGTGTAGAGCAACCTATCTATATATCTACTTTAAATATATATATATATACAGCTCCGATATGGAGCTCGAATTTCAAGGGTATTAATGTCTCAAAATTTTATATAAAGCAAAAAAAAAAAAAAAAATTATCAAAATTAAAAATTAAGAATATTAATGCTCACAGTTTTAGTGTCGCAAATTATTTTTGATATATATATATATATTAGCGTTATACCCGTGCCATATATGACATAAAACATATATTTATTAAGTATAAATTTTTTTTAAGATTGTCTTTGAAAATTGTGGAGAAGTGATTTGGAAATACTCTTCTGATCTTGGGGGATGCTCGTGATTCTCAGCTAATCACCTGAAAAGGAATAAATACTCCTGTCGAGAGTGCCGAAATTAGCACTTCGACGCGTAAATCAATCTCTACACTCTGAATTACTTATATTTTAAGTTAAGCGTAATGGTTCTCACATACTTCTTTTTGACTGATGTTCTTCTATTTATATCTTTTCTTTCTTGGGCCTCGGGATTGGGCCCACTTTCAATTCGGTATTCGACTTCTTTTGTAGCAAATTGCTTTGCACTCGACCCCTTGCTCAACCGGCTATATGACCGAATAAGGTAGGATTTGAACGTGCGAGACGGGGCCGAATGCTATATATATATATATATATATTTCGGCCTCTTTATGACTCCCATTATTCGGCCCCCACAATTGCCCCCAAGCACTTCTCTAACGATAGTTGGCTGAAGCGTTTGGTTTCGAACTCGAAAAGTCAAAGCCGAAATTCGGCGGCTGACCTCATTCCAATGTAGATGTCTGAGTACACGCCTCTCGGTTATCATTTCAACTTCCCGCCTCTTTGTACACTTCTATTTATTGTGATTTAAAATTTCGATATCTTTTCAAATGCATACACATTTTTAGGTGCTTGTCATTGGACTACCTTCTGAATTACCTCTGCAACTTCCTTTCATTCACTATCCTCTTCGTCTTTTGTAAGTTCTCTCCATCTCTGCTTTGAATCCTTTTTGCTGGTGTGCTTTTAGTTTAGCATGTTCCTATAGGCTGAAGGAAATGACAAAACATTTGAAAGATCTACTTTCCTCGGATCGAATTTCTGGCTTCCGATGCCATTTTTTCATTCCTGATGACGTCCATCTGTCACTCGTGACAGACGGCACCCTCGATATGGAGAGGGATGATGAAACCACGATCGTCTTCCCTCTCCTATCAATCGCAGAGAGTGGAGTCCGTGTCCCTCTTCACCCATTCCTTAGGACTATGCTTAGCCATTGGGATCTGATTCCTTCCCAACCCAATGTCAACTTTTTTAGAATCGTAATGGGAATTATAGCACTAAACCGTCGCCTTAGGATTAACCTCGGCAATCCTGCTATTCAGCATTGTTATGCCTTGACCAAGTCTTCTGGTCGGCACGGACGTTATTTCCTTAGGGCCAAGGACACCGACCATCAATTAGTGACTATGCTTTCCAGTTCTGGAAAGCGAGTTGATGATGTTATGGTCGTTGTCCAAGGTAACTGGGAATTCGGCGAAGGCGAGGATCGCCTCGATCCTATTCCCAGATGGAGGGGCGAACCAGGTGGCTGTGTAGCTTCTTTTATTTATTTTTTGTTATATTTATAAAGCTTCATTTTCGGGACCTCATGGTTTTGCTTGTGTAGGAAACGATTTGAAGAAAGTCCTGACTTCAACCGACGACGCCATTCTTTCAGAAATCAAAGTCGCGCTCAAATATTTCGGCCATCCGAGTCTTCAGAAACAGGGGAGGGTGGCCCACGTTCTGCTCCGCTACGAGCCGACTTATACGACCTTCTCGGCAACAGAAAACATCCCAATTCCGAAGGGTGAAGAGTTTCTTACTGCTCTTATTTTGACCGATTTCAAAAACTTGCGGCAAGTTGGTTTCAAGGGGTCCGATTTGGAGCGAGCGGAAGTAGCTGAGGTTACCGAGTCAGATCAGTCCGAAGCCGAAGTCGACGAGGCTTTGAAATTGGCTTTTGAGAAAGCCGGCTTCAATTCAGCCGACCCTCCGTCCACTTCGGGCCGAGGGGACCTTCCACTTGATGACATTTTTCACAGTCTAGAGAACCTTCCCGGCGCATACCCCGAAGACATGGCTGGGTTAAGCCTCATACAACTTGCCAAGAAGGCGAACGCGGAAAGGATGGCCGTGCGGTGAAGAACAGAGGCCATTCGAGTTGGAGTGCCACCTGCCGCCGAATCTCAGCCCTCAGCCCTCTTTGCATGTTATTGAGGAGGAAACGGCAAAAAACTGAAGTGTCGAGACCGAGGTGGTTGTGCAGGCCGATCAAGAGGCTGAGCGAAGGGCAAAGAAGCGTCCTGCCGAGGTCTAGTCTGATTTAAAAGAAAACCGCGCCAACAAACGGCCTTGTTTAGAGGAATCGGATATGATTCTGACTTTTGTCATTCAGCTGAAGATAAAAAACACGCTAATCTCCTCTGATGCTTCGGCAATTAAAGACCCCGCCGTTGCACTTAGCATGGCTACGTCTGTCTCATTGCCGGTTGACAAGGTGGCTTTCCAGGCGGAGCCGGATCTACTGGCAATAGCGTTAGACGCTCAATCGGCTCTCCTGGTATATATCTTGCCTTTATCTTTCCCTTTTATGCAAATATTGTTTTGGTTTTAATTTCCTGCTTCGCAGACGGTCGGGAGAATAGCTGAGATAGGTCATCGCCAACATGACGCCGTCGAACGACTTGGCCGTTTACAAACGGAAGTAGAGGGCCAAAGAAGCAGGGCTGATTTCGAGGCGGTGATGGTGAAAATGGAAAGCGTCAGGGCTGAGGCTGAGATGGAGAGGGCTAGAAATGTGGATCAGTTGAGATTAGACGCTGAGAAGAGGGCAAAAGTGAGCGAAGACGCGCTCAAGCTAGCCCAAGAGGCTATCGCAAAACTGGAGGCTGAGCTACAAGAATTAAAGAAAACGAAAGAAGTAGCCGATTCGAAGGCTTCCCAAGCGTTCAAGGCCGGGCAAAGTACTGCTCTCACAAACTATGTGGAAGAGGTCTCCAAGTTTGAAAATCGGGGATTCGAACACAGCTGGCTCAAAGCCCTTGCTGCTGCTGATGTGACATTGGCTATGCCGATTCCATACGAGCAAGTGGATGTTGAACCGCTGGAGTCTGACTCCGAAGATTAATTTGGGTGACATTTGTTTTTGTTTTAGGATTTTGAATGTACTTTTACAGCTTTTCGTTTAGTAGTTTTCATGTATTGCTGCAGTTATAGCTTTTGCTAGGCATTTTCATGTGAACTTGTAACTTTTTGTTTAGTAGTTTTCATATGCAAAATGGCTACAATTTGTGCCCAATTTACTAATGAAAATTTTCTTTATTCTTTGCTATTATTTGTGCTTAATTTTGCTATTGATGAATGTACTTTGCTGTTAAATTTCCTTTGTACAGTTTTTGCTTAATTTCCTTTGTACTTTGGGTAAAACATTCGCGTATACTTGCCGATTAGATAGCTAGGCAGTTTAGATTAATAAATCTACCCTTACCGCAGCCAGTGCATGAGCTTTAAAGCCGAATACTGTTAGTTCATGGAGTGGCTGTGGCATGAATCGATCGGCGCCAGGCTTAGGTATTTGGCCGATCAGATTAATAAATCTAACCTTGCCCCAGCTAGTGCATGAGCTCCAAAGCCGAATGCTGTAAGTTCATGGAGTGGTTATGGCATGAATCGATTGGCGTCAGGCTTAGGTATTTGGCCGATCAGATTAATAAATCTGCCTTTGCTCCAGCTAGTGCATGAGCTCCAAAGCTGAATGCTGTTAGTTCATGGAGTGGCTGTGGCATGAATCGATTGGTGTCAGGCTTAGGTATTTGGCCGATCAAATTAATAAATTTGCCCTTGCCCCAGCCAGTGCATGAGCTCCAAGTCGAATGCTGTTAGTTCATGGAGTGGCTGTGGTATGAATCGATCGGCGCCAGGCTTAGGAGTGGCTGTGGCATGAATCGATCAACGTCAGGCTTAGGTATTTGGCCGATCAGATTAATAAATCTGCCCTTGCCCCTGCCAGTGCATGAGCTCCAAAGCCGAATGCTGTTAGTTCATGGAGTGACTGTGGCATGAATCGATCAGCGTCAGGCTTAGGAATTTGGCCGATTAGATTATAAATCTACCCTTGCCCCAGCCAGTGCATGAGCTCCCATGCCGAATGCTGTTAGTTCATGGTGTGATCTGATCGACATCGAGCTTTTGGAGTTTAGCATTAATGAAGTCGCCTCGGGTGCGCTGCATACATTAGGAATAAATGGATTGAGTTCTTCACGCCAGTGGTTCCACTTATTGCGTTCAGACTCAATCTAAACTAGCTTTAGACAAGTGCGAATGTCAAAAAGACTGTTCTTCAATAGCAGAGGAGAGGAACGAACATTGGCTGAGCTAGACACTGCAATAAATCGCAACAGCGAGCCTACACGTGCGGGAGGAAGGACATCCAGGGAACAGGAAAACCGTCAGCCCCAAAGTCGTCGAAGCATGTCACCCCGAAAAGAAAAATAGCAACGGGGAAGCTCCCCGCGACCGCGACCGAGAAACGAGCTCGATGTGACACCGTAACCGTTGAGTTTTGCAGTTTTCGTGGGGAATAAACTAATGACGGAGAAGGATTCTATCGTCAATAACCCAAGTGTAGCAGTCGAGTTCCCTCGACAGATCTTTCCACCATAAGTCCAGCAGTCGATGGTTGGTCGTCAGGATTTCGAAGTATTTTGAGAAGGCATTCATAGGGCGGTGAAAGGGCTGTATAACACTTATGAAGTCGGCATGTGTTTGCGCGCCGTACGACGAGAGATAGAGAAGAAAGACGAATGAATTCGAAGTTTTGAGGCTCGCGCAGAAAAGGCCGAGCGTGAGCTTAGGGAGCTTAGGAAGACTCAAACCACTGAGCCGCGTATGACAGGTCAATCCAACCTGGTCGTGGAGGAAAGAGTGACCCAACGGCTATTAAGTCACGTGATTGCCGACCGAGATATGGCAAGCATGTTTGCCATAGAAAATGTGAGGACCATGGGTTATGAAAAAGGCTTTCATGATGACCGGAAGGTTGTGATAGAGAAGACCCGGGAAAAGCTCATCGAGGAAGTTTGCCGATGTGAAAATCGTGGATTTAAGCACGGTTGGATCAAGGCATTTCAAGCCAAGGAGGCTCTCCGAGCAGCGGGCGTTGATTTGGCATTGCCACTATACTAATGCGATCACTTCCCCTTTTCCACATTCGAAGTTGAGAAGAGTGACGACGAAAGAGACGCTGTATGAAAATAAATATTGTAATGTTCAAACGCAGATTGCGTGAAAGATTATGTAATTACTGTCTAATTGAATAAAATGTTTATTTTAAATGTTTGTGGTTCATTTTGCATTTTTACATGCTTAATTAGGCATCTTATTTCGCATGTTTTAATTTGTGTATGCTGTTGCTCTGGCCCAAGTTAACTAAGCACTTCATTTTGAATGTCTATATGCTTTGATGTGTAAATGGTCTTTGCCGGCTCAACTTAACAGAGCATTCCACTTTAACCTTCGTCGCGAACGGTGCTCTGAATCAGGAGGACTAATCAGCCCAAAGGCGCTCCGAATCCAGAGACTTTATCAGCTAAAAGGCGTCATACGCCGATGGGGCTCCGAATTCGGAGGCTTTATCAGCCCAAGGCGTTATGCGCCGATGGGGCTCTGAATCCGGAGACTATTTGGGCAATCGTGATATCCACGAAAGGCGCTCTGAATCCGGAGGCTTTATCGGCCCAAAGGCGTCATGCGCTGATAGGGCTCTGAATTCGGAGACTTTATTTGGCCAATCGTGATATTCACGAAGGGCGCTCCGAATCTAAAGGCTTTATCGGCCCAAAGGTGTCATGCGCCGATGGGGCTCCGAATCTGGAGACTATTTGGCCAATCGTGATATCCACGAAGGGCGCTCCGAATCCGGAGGCTTTATTGGCCCAAAGAGGTCATGCGCCGATGGGGCTCCGAATCCAGAGACAATTTGGCCAATCGTGATATCCACGAAGGGCGCTCCGAATCCGGAGGCTTTATCGGCCTAAAGGCGTCATGTGCCGATGGGGTTCCGAATCCGAAGACTTTATTTGGCCAATCGTGATATCCACGAAGGGCGCTCCGAATCCGGAGGCTTTATTGGCCCAAAGGCGTCATGCGCCGATGGGGCTCTAAATCCAGAGACTTTATTTGGCCAATCGTGATATCCACGAAGGGCGCTCCGAATCCGGAGGCTTTATCGGCCCAAAGGCGTCATGCGCTGATGGGGCTCAGAATCTGGAGACAATTTGGCCAATCGTGATATCCACGAAGGGCGCTCCGAATCTGGAGGCTTTATCGGCCCAAAGGCGTCATGTGCCGATGGGGCTTCGAATCCGGAGGCTTTATCGGCCCAAAGGCATCATGTGCCGATGGGGCTCTGAATTCAGAGACTTTATTTGGCCAATCGTGATATCCACGAAGGGCGCTCCGAATCCGGAGGCTTTATCGGCCCAAAGGCGTCATGCGCCGATGGGGCTCCGAATCTGGAGACAATTTGGCCAATCGTGATATCCACGAAGGGCACTCCGAATCTGGAGGCTTTATCGGCCCAAAGGCGTCATGTGTCAATGGGGCTCCGAATCTGAAGACTATTTGGCCAATCCTGATATCTACAAAGGGCGCTCCGGAGGCTTTATCTGCCCAAAGGCATCATGCGCTGTTGGGGCTCCGAATCCGGAGACTATTTGGCCAATCGTGATATCTATGAAGGGCGCTCTGAATCCGGAGGCTTTATCGGCCCATAGGCATTATGCGCCGATAGGGCTCCGAATCCGGAGACTTTATTTTGCCAATCATGATATCCACGAAGGGCGCTCCGAATCCGGAGGCTTTATCGGCCTAAAGGCGTCATGCGTCGATGGGACTCTGAATCTGGAGACTTTATTTGGCCAATCGTGATATCCACGAAGGGCGCTCCGAATCCGGAGGCTTAATCAGCCCAAAGACGTCATGTGCCGATAGAGCTCCGAATCCGAAGACTATTTGGCCAATCATGATATCCACGAAGGGCGCTCTGAATTTGGAGGCTTTATCGGTCCAAAGGCGTCATGCGCCGATGGGGCTTCGAATCCGGAGACTTTATTTAGCCAATCGTGATATCCACGAAGGGCGCTCTGAATCCGGAGGCTTTATCGGCCTAAAGGCATTATGCGCTGATTGGATTCCGAATCTGGAGACTTTATTGGGCCAATTGTGATATCCACGAAGGGTGCTTCGAATCCGGAGGCTTTATTGGCATAAAGGCATTATGCGCCGATAGGGCTCCGAATCCAGAGATTGTATTTGGCCAATCGTCATATCCATAAAGGGTGCTCCGAATCCGGAGGCTTTATCGGAACACTTTGCAACTGGATTTCGTAGTATGTAAATAGGAATCTTTGCGTTACAAAAGTGGACTGTGTACATGGTGAACCATTCAAAACTAGTATCATTCCCCACAGGTCAGGTTTAATGATAGAATTATCGCGAGTGTATTGAATTCCAAGGCTGTGACAGACTCCTTCCGGACATGTCTTTGAGCCGATAT
Organism: Camellia lanceoleosa; assembly: GCA_025200525.1. Taxonomy (NCBI): domain Eukaryota; kingdom Viridiplantae; phylum Streptophyta; class Magnoliopsida; order Ericales; family Theaceae; genus Camellia; species Camellia lanceoleosa. The sequence continues at coordinate 91,202,881 of CM045770.1, forward strand.
GCCCCTACTCCCGCAATCAAATTGACTTGATAGGGGCCGTCCTAGTTAGGACCCAATTTTTCATCTGCCGGCTTCCTGGCAGCTGGAAGTATTTTCTTCAAGACTAATTCTCCTGGTGTGTAGCGGCGCAGCTGAACACATTGATTGTACGACTTAGCGAGCTGTTGCTGGTATCGGGCCATGGACGCAAGGGCACGATCTCTTCGTTCCTCGATCAGAATCAAATCCAAAGCCAGCATCATGTTGTTTCGGCCCATATCAAAAACTTGCGATTTCAAGGTTGGGTGGCCGATCTCCAGGGGTATGATTACCTGGGTTCCAAAGCATAAAGCAAACGACGTTTCTCCAGTGGATTGCCTCGACTTAGTTCGATGAGCCCACAATACACTCGGTAATTCTTCGACCCATTTGCCTTTAGCTTTCTCCAGCCTCTTCTTGATGTCGTCCAAGATGGATTTGTTAAAGGTTTCGGCTTGACCATTGCTTTGGGGGTAAGCCGGCGTGGAAAAGTAAGGTCGGATACCATACTTGCTGTATAGCTCTCGGTAGACGCCGTAATCAAACTGGGTGCCGTTGTCTGAGATAAGTGCTCTTGGAATGCCGAATCGTGTTATGATATTCCTCCATACAAAGCGCTTAACATCAGCATCTCGAATGTGCGTTAATGCCTCCACTTCGATCCATTTTGTGAAGTAATCTGTCGCGACGATCAAGTATCGCTTGTTCCCTGGGGCCCTCGGCAATGGTCCTGCGATATCAAGTCCCCACTGGGCAAACGGTCAGGGGCTAGTGATAGAGCTTAACTCTTCAGCAGGCAGATGGGTTAATAGGGAGAACTTCTGGCACTGTTCACATTTTTTCACATAGCATTCGGCATTAGTTCTCATTGTCGGCCAATAATACCCCTGTGTTATAGCTCGATGGGCCAAAGAGCGCCCGCCAGAATGGGTACCACAACTGCCTTTATGTATTTCAGTCAGAAGCTCTTCGACTTTGTTCGGGTGTACACATTCCAGGTATGGTCCAGAAAGGGATTTTTTATAAAGCTTTCCTTGTGGATCCAAGTAGTATCGCAGGGCTTTGTTTAGCAGCCTGTGCACTTCTTTCTTGTCCGCTGGGAGTTGTTCGGAAGACAGGAATGCAGCAATAGGGTCCATCCAACTCGGTCCTAACTCTATGACATTAACCTGGATTTCCTTCGAAGGGCCAATGCTCAGCTCCGGGATGAAATCTACTTCGATGGTCTGTTTAATCTCTGAATTAATGGCGGAGGCTAGGCAAGCTAGGGTGTCTGCATGTGTGTTCTGATCACGTGTTATCTGATTCAATTCATGATGGTCAAATTTTGCTAGCAAGACGCTAGCCGATTTTATGTAGGCCGCCATACGGTCATTTTTGGCCGCGTACTTCCCCTTTAGCTGATTGATCACCAGTTTTGAATCGCAAAATACCAGCAAATGCCGAGCACCCAGAAGATGTGCATTCTGCAAACCGGCCAGAAGGGCTTCGTATTCGGCCTCGTTATTTGTTGCTTCGAAGCCGAGTTTGACAGCCTGCTCAATTATTGCGCCATCGGGAGCCATGATTACTACTCCGGCTCCGCTGCCCTGTTGATTGGATAATCCATCACAGTACAACTGCCAAATATCCCCAACATAAATTCTCCAGCTTGGCTTGGGTCGAATTTCATCAGACGTGAAGTCGGCAAGAACCCTAGTGAATTCGGCCACAAAGTTGGCAAGCACCTGTCCCTTAATGGAGGTTCTAGGTAGAAACTGAATATCGTACTGGCCGAGTTCAAGAGCCCACTTTGAAACGCGCCCTGATGCTTCCGCACTACGGAGTACTGACCGGAGGGGGTGGTCCGTTAGCACCCCAATGGTATGCCCCTGAAAGTAATGCATCAACTTTCTCGCTGCCATGACGAGGGCCAGAATGAGTTTTTCCAGTAGAAGGTAGTGTGTTTCAGTGTTAACCATTACCTTGCTCACATAATACATCGCCATCGCCTCCTCGGCTCTTCCTTTATCAAGATGCCGACCCGTCGGAACTGCCAGATACAAAATGAGCAGGTCACCTGCCGAAGGCGTTGTCAAGAGTGGAACTGATTGGAGGTAGGTCTTGAGGCTGTTGAAAGCGGCTTCGCACTCGGCGGACCATTCAAAAGCCTTGCCCTGCTATAGTGTATGAAAGAATTGTCGGTAACGATCCGTGGAACGACTGATGAACCTGTTGAGTGCGGTGGCCATTCCCATTAACTTCTGAACCTCCTTGACCGATCGAAGGGAGCCGAGTTCTAGGATTGCTGTGATTTGCCTTGGGTTGGCTTCGATTCCTCGGTGGTTGACAATGTAACCCAAAAATTTGCCAGAGCCGATCCCAAACGCACATTTGAAAACGTTCAACTTCATTCCATATTTGCGTAGAATGTCGAATGTCTCTTCCAGATCGGCTGTATGATTCTGCTCTTCCTTGGACTTGACCACCATATCGTCAATGTACACTTCCATAGTGTGGTCGAGTTGCTCCTTGAACATGGTGGTGACTAGTTTCTAGTAAGTTGCCCCTGCATTTTTCAGCCAAAAAGGTATAACATTATAGCAATAGGTTCCTTTTGGGGTGAGGAATGCAGTTTTGTCTTGGTCCTTCGGATGCATGGCAATTTGATGGTAGCCTCTGTAGGCATCGAGGAAGCTCATACGCTGGTGACGTGCCGTAGCATCTATAAGTTGGTCTATCTTGGGGAGAGGAAAACAATCTTTGGGGTAGGCTTTGTTTAGGTCCGTGAAATCGACGCAGACTCGCCAAGTCCCATTTTTCTTCTTCACGACCACAGTATTAGAGAGCCATGTAGGGTAGGTCACTTCCTTGATTGCCCCAGCATCAAGCAACCGATCAACCTCTTCAACGATGGTAGCAGTGTGCTCTGCAGCTGATCGCCGACTTTTCTGAATGATCGGCTTGCATTTAGGGTCAACATTTAAACGGTGCTGCGAAATAGACAGATCTACACCCGGCATCTCATATGGAATCCATGCAAATGCATCAAGGTTGCCGAGCAGGAAGGAAATTAACTGCTGTCTGTCGGCTTGATTCAAGGAGGCGCCGACCATGAAGAACTTGTCTGGGTTTCCGTTGATTTCAACTCGATCTAGGGCTTTCGTGGCCTTTTCATTAGAGAGCCACCCAACATCATCGAGGCTCTCCCGATCCGTCACTTTAATAGAGTTCACTTGCAACTCCTTTGGCATTTTTTCAGCAAGGAGATAACATACTTGTGCTGATTTCTGGGAGCCATGAATTTGCTCAATGCCTCATTCCGTCGAGAAGCGTAGCAGCTGATGATAGGTGCTCGGCACAGCCTGCATAGTATGCAACCAAGATCACCACATGATGAGATTATACAGCGATGGCAGCTTGACGACCAAGAACTCCACATCCACTATTTGGGAGTCCGCTCGAACGGGTAGTGTAATTTTCCCCAACGGGTATTCTGGATTGGCGTTGAAGCCGAATAGTGGATAAGGGGCTGAAGAAAGGTCCGCTTCAGAGAAGCCGAGTTTGATGAATGTCTTGTAATACATAACCTCCGATGTGCTCCCTGGGTCAATGAGTACGCGCTCAACGGTGAACCGGTTTACGCATAACTCAATTACCAAGGGGTCAATGTGGGGAAGTGTCACTCCGGCCAAATCTGAATCATCAAAAGCAATACTTGTAGCTTCATGGGGCCGTTTAGCTAGAGTGAGTTGATTTTGAGGCTCGGGATTCGACTGAATCGTATGCACCGCGGATGACATTGGCAGGCTGTAAATCATGTGAATTACCCCGTGTGGAGGTGAATCCTGTCTCAAGGCTATTGCTTTGGTTGAGTTTCCTTTTCGGATGTACTGTTGTAGCCAACCATCTTGCACCAATTTCTCCGGATGATCCTTCAATGCATAACAACTCTCAGTATCATGGCCATGATCCTTGTGATACTCGCACCGCCTATCCTGTCTTCGTGTATCGAGAGGTTCCACCAATTTCGACGGCCATTTGAAGAACGAGAGATGTTGAATTTTGGACATAACCACACTGATCGGCTCTGTCAACTCCGTATATTTCTTGTCGGCACGCCTTGTGCGCCTGCTATCGACTTGCAGTTGTTCACTTGCTCGGTGGGAGCATTGGTCGCTTGATCGGCAAGAATCTCATCTCTTATCTTGTTTAGCCCGATGCCGTGGTTCAGGGCTTTGAGGTGGTACAGAATTTAACGGCTGAGCAATTTCAAAAGGAGCCGTCTTGTTGGCCACGTTTCCGGCTTTGACTCGCAAGGCGTCATCCTCCACTTTGTAATATTCCTCAACTTTCTTCATCAACGACTAGACTGTTTTGGGGGGGTCTTCTAGTCAAAGAGCTGCAAAGAGCACTGTTAGGATGCAAACCCATTTTGAAGGCGGTGATGGCCATGGAGTTGTTGCAAGCTTCATCAATAAGGTTAAAGCACTCCCAGTAGCGTGCCGAATACCCTCTTAGTGTTTCTCCTGACTGGATCTGCATTGCCCAAAGAGAGTCGGCTTGTTTCGGCAGGACCTCATTGGTGATGAATCTGACCCTAAAGGATTTCTATAACTGATGGAAGCTCTTGATCGAAGCCGGCTCTAGTTTATAATACCACTTGACAGCCAATGGTCCCAAACTGCTAGGAAATATTCGGCACATGAGGGCCTCGTCGTCTGCATGCAATGTCATGGCTTGCTTGTAGTGACAGCTGTGGTCGGTGGGGTCTAATTTTCCATCATAGAGAGTAAACGACGGAGCTTTGAACTTTTTGGGCAGGACCGCCCTTGCGATTCGTCGGACAAAGGGATCATGCTGGTTTTCTTTGTCTAAACTGTTTCTTCTTCGCTTATGCCTTATACGTACACTCTCTTCAGAAGAACTGGTAGCTTCGAGTCGACCCTTCTTTTTGGGCTCCGGAGATAATGAGTCAGAGTCACTGTCAATGTCCTGTTGTCGGGCTCGAGGTCGTCAACCACCTGCCCTTAGAGGTCGTTCTGGATCTTGGCGTATAGCTTGTTTGGACTTCGCTACTTCCAAGGCCAAATCCTGATGGAGATGTTCATTCTCAGCGATCATGTTCTCCAACCTCTGTTCGTTTTGCTTTATTTGCTTCATAATCGCTTGCATTGCCTCTTGTGCTGATGTCGAGGGTGAACCGAAGTTCAAGGCCTTTTTTGCGGTAATATTCTCTGGCCCAAGCATATTGCTTGGAGTGGTTTCATCTTGCAGTGTAGGGTTAACAGTGACTGCCGGAGGATCTTATGTCACGTCCGCCATAGATGTGCTTGAGTATTCCCATAGACGGCGCCAATTGTGGAGAAGTGGTTTGGAAATACTCTTCTGATCTTGGGGGATGCTTGTGATCCTCAGCTAATCACCTGAAAAGGAATAAACACTCTGGTCGGGGGTGCCGGAATTAGCACTCTGACGGGCAAGTCAGACTCTACACTCTGGATTACTTGTATTTTAAGTTAAGCGTAATGGTTCTCACATACCTCTTTCTAGCTGATGTTCTTCTATTTATATTTTTTCTTTCTTGGGCCTCGGGGATTGGGCCCACTTTCAATTTGGCATTCGGCTTCTTTTGTAGCAAATTGTTTTGCACTCGGCCCCTTGCTCAACCGGCTATATGGCCGAATAAGGTAGGATTTGAACGTGTGAGACGGGGCGGAATGCTATATATATATTTCGGCCTCTTTACGACTCTCACTATTCGGTCCCCATGAAAACCAAAATGTAGTTTTAAATTAAAAGATGCTAAAAAATTATATCTATATGAATATTGTGTAAAATATTTAATAATTTTTTTTAGGTCTCTAGTATTGCTCTTTTACACTTAAAAATGACTTATACTAAGATGGTATTTGATAATCTAATTCAGCACTTAAAACTGAATATAGTAAATGATAATAAATTAAGTTTGATTAATAATTACAATTGATATCACTACCTTCATTACTATTATCACTACTAATATCACTACCTTCATTACCATTATCATTGTTGCCATAAGTATCACCATCATTTTACTACCACTATCATATCACTACTACAGTTGCCACTACAATTACTGCCATCACTACAATAACCACTACAACCCTTCACCTACACAACTATTGTTACCATTGTCATGACAACCACCATCATTCCACTATCGTCTCGCCACCCTTCTTTTTATATCTATAATATTACACTTCCACCATCACTACAATCATTATCTCTTAATATCTATAACTATTAACATTGGCACCATAACTAACGTCATCGTAGCCTCCTCCATCACTACCAACTCACAATCACAATATAAAAATTGTAAAATATATAATTTGAATAAATTTTTTTAAATTTGATCTTCTACATATCAAATAATTAGTTTTATTTCAACACTTAATTTCTTATCAAACAACTTTTCAACTTAAAAAATTCATTATTCAGTTTTCAGTACTTAATTTTCAATTTTCAATTTTATCAAATACCACCTAAGTCATAATAAATTTATTTAAAAACTTAAGAGGGAAATAAATTTATAGTTATTGTTAAAAAATGATTAATTATTATACATATTTTTAAATTACTAATATAATACTATTAGTCAATGCTTATTTTTATGAATAAAAACTCTGATCTAACTTGATATTTTGTTAGATCAAATTATTTGAACTGGACAAACTATTCGACCACAATCAATATTAGAGGATAAAGTGCATTTTTTTGTTTTTTTTTTGTTTTTTGGGATTCATAGGAATAAGTTAAAAAACATGGTGTTTACAAACAGAACAGTCTTGGGATATTTCAACCCCTTCCAGAATTAACATTCACCATATCAATGATAAGAAAAGAGAGGAGAGAGCTAGGTGGATTCTCTAGATACACTAGATGTTCTTGCTGATTAAGGTTGGCCAAAACATCAGCACTGTGGTTGCCTTCCTTGGGAATCTACTGGTGTAGACACCCCATTTTTGACCGTCCTCAAGACTTGGACGTCACCGCTTGAACACTCGGTGATTATTCATGTTCGTGTTCGTTTGGAGTTCCCGGAGTTCTTGGCTACGCGCCTTGTCTTAGGATCTCCAAACTCGACTGTTTTGTGTCTGGTTTTGCATCAAACCCTTTTTTTTTCCCTTGGAGGGGCAGGGAATGCCTTGTGAGGCATCCCCACACACCACCGGCAGTGGCTAGAGGCCACCGGCTGGTTTTTGTTGCCACCGGCAATGTATGTTGCCGGTCGGCACTCTTTGTTGCGGTCGTGATCAATTTTGTCAAAATGACATTTTTGAGCGGCCGACCACTGTTCATCTGCTTTTGTAGATATTTTAGGACAGCTGGATGGCATTTGCTTCCCCTCCATACACGTGTATGGAGGGATGCCCCTCTTGTTTGCTTACTTGCTAAGCATTACAAGATTGCCTCCTCTATAAGAGGAGGCCTTCTCTCCCTTGTTCTAGGGTTAGAAAAATTGGAGAGGAGAGTTAGAAGAGCTCTGGTTTTAGGTTTAGGACATATATCTATCCTATATCTATACCTCCCACTCTTTGTAGTCTTGTGAGTGTTTTAGTCTATACTATTGCACACAAGCACCTAGTGTTTCACCTTCCCTTGGCTACTGAGGTTCTAAGGGCTTATTCTTGTTGTTCTTGGCTGAATTGGAGCTCAAGGAGGCCACAAAACCACCATTTGTAAAGAGGTCTACAAGGGTAACCACTTTACTTCCTTTTTATCCCTTTCTTGCATCTTATTTTTGCCTATCTTAGAACTGTTTTTGTGCTTAGTGTTTAATACAAAAAGTTCTGTTTTTAGGCCCTCTTGATTGTTTGTTAAGAGTGTTTTGTGGTTTGGGTGTGTTTGACCACCCTTAGGCCTTGAAAGGCCCCATTTTTGTGCTATTTTGTGCAAGTTTCGAGACTTTGGTGTTTGGGCCTCTTCTCCACTGAAATCTTGAGGGATTTCAGTGGTGAAGATGGTGTCTTGAAGTCTCAAGAAGGAGGGGGCCACCCCCTCTCCTTGTTGTCCTTGAGAGGGACCATTTTTTGCCTCTTAGGGGAGCTTATGTTAGAATGTGTATTGATCATGTCTAGGTTGTATTTTATGCTTATATTGCCATGATATGACTTTGTATTAAGTTGGTTTTGGTACTCCATGCATGTTTAGTATAGTTGCCATGTAATGCCTCCTTGATCCCTTAACATGCCTTAGGTTGTAAGCCCTTGTTTTAGCATGTTTTAGGCTCATCTTCATGAAGGTTTTGTGCTTATTTTGCCATGATTTAGGTCTGTCCTAGGTTGTTTGAGTCGACCCTAGCATGCATTGTATGCCTCCTTTGCATTTTGGCTTGTCGGCCTTAAGTATGTAAGTGTATAGCATGCCTCGTTTGCATTATTTCAGTGGTTTGGAACCACTTAGCATGAAATTTCAGCCCCCATGACATGCTTGTATGCTTGCCTTGGACACCTCTTTAATGCTTTGAAAGCTTGTGTTGAATGCTCCATGTTTTGGTCATTGTGCATGCCTTTGGACTTGAGCCATTTAGATGCCATCTAGGTGTTCCTTGGGTGTTGTTTAGGTCTGCCTTTGACCTGTTTTGAGTCCCCTTAGCCCTGTGAGGCTTGGTGGGTTTGACCTTGGTTTAAGCCTCTTGGCTTGCCTCAAGTACTTGGACCATACTTGCATGCTTAGGTTTGCTTCATTTGGCTTGGTTTGGCACCACATTCTAGCATGATTTTTAGAGCTTATATTGCATGTTAATTGTCCATGATATCCCCTTTCAAGTGTGCTTGAAAGTTGCTAGTTTAAGGCTTAAGTGTTGGACCACAATATGTGCACATGTGTATGTGTGTTTAACCTCCATTTTTGAGCACTTTGGCCACTGTTTTGGGCCTAATTAGAGCTGCCCAATTCATGTTTGAGACCATCATTTTCTTGGTTGTATGCTTACCTCATGTTTTCTTGTATACTTGCATAAGTATCTTGCCATGCCATGTTGCATCCTTAGATAACATGCCTAGGTTGCATTGCATCTTGCATGCATGCCTTGTACCTTGATTTGGTGATAGGAATTGGGCCTTGTTTTGTTTGATTGGTTTGCATTTCATTTGACATGAAAGTGCACACTTGATTCTTTAGGCCATCATGCATGGAGATGCATGATTGGTGGCCCGAGAATCGAGGCACATACCCCTTTGAGTCACAAACATGATAGGGGGCATGATTGGTGCATACATTGTTTGAATTGTATTGCCATGCAAGTTTTGCTCTCCGCTGCTGTGAGTTGCAGGTTCTGTAGGCATTGTTTGCCGACCGGCAATATTTTGTGCCGGCTGGCAGTAAATCATCAGCCGATGGATTCATTTTGTGCCGCTGGCCACATCCTATTGCCGGTGGTCATTCTACTTAGCCAGTGGGATCCTCCAGTGTCCTGAGAGGCATTCCTGAGACTTCGGCAGTTTTCAGAGAAGCAAAGCAGGGAAAACAGAGGCAAACTATGCATGGCAGTGCAATTCCGAGCAAGTCCCGAGCATGCGCTGCATCTAACCCGCTTCTCGAGGGCTTTACTGTTTTAATTAGATTAATTAATTTAGTTTTTTTTATTAATTTGTAATATTTAATTAGCTCGCGTAGTTAATTAATTTGTATTATTCTTTTGGTCCCTCCGAGCGAGGGCAAATCTGTAATAAGCGTGTGTGAGTGGTGTGCATGTCTTCTAACCCCCACTTTTTTCTTCCCTTTTATTTACCTGCTTATGATGGTAGATTAGGGCACGTTTATTTTAGCATACCTTATGCAATGCATGCGTGCATCCATACATTTGTCTTACATGCACCGGGCTCGGTACATCATGCTAATTGCATTTGTATTCTCAAATCTAACTTGAATACGTGCACCGAATGATTGCATTTCACATGCCATTTTAGGGTTAGCCGAGCCTATCCTAATCACATTCTGTATGCGATGCATTAGTCACTCTAACATGAACTAGGGCATGCATGTTTGCTAACTAGTTTATTGTTTTGGCATGGAGTACGATGTAAGTATTTATGCTTTAGCATATCGCATGCGTGTGAATGTTGCTATGACAGTATGCTTACCATGTGGCTAAATGCTTACATGAGATAAACTGTTTGAATGCCTATGGGTGGAGGTTGGATTGTTTGAGTTGGAAAAACTCGTTGAAATCCGTGTTTTAGCCTATTTACGAGTAGCAAATTCCGAAGTGCTTTTCAAAACTAACGAATATGCAATGCTTATTTCCAAATTAGGCAATCTAGTCTATACTTGTTTGCTGTGCGCATAACGTAGTAATTCTAGGCTAATAATTGGAACAAGAACATATAACATTCTCAAAATCGGATATCATGGTTAGTAGAGGCCGGTCTTCGGACCGGGCGAAAGGGGGTGCTCATAGCTGACCTTCAACGATCGTACCCAAGCTCCCGAGCCAAGACAACTTTGGTGATGACGGACACGTGGCCTTCGGCACCGAGTCAGGGTTTCTTAAATTTCCCATTTTAAAAAATATTTAGGTGGCGACTCTGTATCTGGCAAAGTAGTCCATGTTTGGCACTTCTTTTCTAAAAATCTTTTTTTTTTTCTCTCAAAACGATTTGCCAGAGTTGGACTCTTTGGTTCAGATTACGAACCGCAACAAACAAAGAAGGGGAGTCCGAACTGTAGCATTGAGGTCCCATGCGGGCGCTGTTACAGCTGGATAGAACACTGGCACCTGCTGATAAGGAACTTAGCATCCTCAACAATGGCTCGATAGGGTGAAATATTTGTAGCACCATCTCTGAGCATTTCCATGGCATTCTGAGAGTCAATTTCAATGGTGATGTTGGACAATCCTTGTTGCATAATAATGGTCAATCCTCTATCTATGTCCTAGATTTCTGCTTCCAAGCTAGTGCAATGGCCTAGGTAACCATGGTAGCCCCATACCAAGGATCCAACTTCATCTCTTAGTAGTCCACCATAGCTTGATTGTCCTGGGTCTCCATTGGAGCAACTATCAGTGTTGAGTTTGAGTTTTCCTGTAATGGGACAAGACCACTTAGTTAGTACTGGGTTTGTATAATTTGGATTCAAGAAATTCTAGAATGCTTGTTGAGTTTCCTCTGCTTGCTCTAAAATGAGATTGACACTGACAAATGGGGGTTGGGTGTGGTTTTCAAAAACTACTTTGTTTCTCTCTTTCCATATGTTCCAAAGTGCTATAATGAAGATTAGGGGCCATTATACTCCATTGAATTGCACTTTGCTTTTAACGTTAGCTTTGATCCAATCTTGAAGGGGAGTAGATATATTTTGTTGCCACCAGTTTGAGTCTCTCAGAAGTAACCATATTGTTTTTGCTTGAGGGCAATCTCTGAGCAAATGGAGGATGTCTTCCCTATTGAACTGGCATCTAGGACATGTGTCGGTCAAGGAAAGATTTCTGATTAGCATATTGTGGTTGGTTAGGAGTTTTTCTTGCACAACTAGCCACATGAAGCTTTTAATTTTCTAGGGAGCTTTTGTCCTCCACAACCACTGCCATGATTTACTTTAAACATAATTTTATAACCTGCCTAAAATTATTTAGATTTTTTATTTTAATAAGTTATGTATAATTAACACTTCTAGATTTTTTTAAAAATGTTAGAGTGACCATATTCTGATTATCGTGTAATGAGCACCTTACATTAGGTGCCACACGACACATGTAGTTAGTTGTGGTTAGCTCCTTTAAGGCACCGCATTAAAGTTAGATGTTATTTGAAATGATCTAAATAAGTATATTTTTTAATTTTTTATAAAAAAATGTGCAAAAAAATAGAAAAATGATGTGATCTAAATAAATGCACTAATTTAATTTTTGCCAAATAGTGTCTTAGTATACTATTGTGATTATTGCATTATTAAATTTTTATTTTTTGATTTTTTAATTTAAAATCTAAAGTTCTATTTTAAAATTTCAATTGAACTGTGACTTATATATAATAATAAATAATTTTAAACTTTTTATTTAAAGGTTTTTAAAATTTAATTACGCTGTACATATTTCTTTGTTTTTAAAAATCAAAATATAGCCAAGATTTTATTTTTGGAATTTTGATTTAATAGCTTTAAAATTTTGAAAATAGATATAGTTAATAGTTATATATCATATATATTTCTCAACTTAAAAAATAATAATTTACGTTAATATTTTGAAGAACTTAGTTTTTGAAAAAAGAAAATTTATTTAGTTATGAGTTTTGAAACTAGTTTTTAAATTATACATTTAGAAAAGGGAAAATTAGTAAAAGATTCCTACCAAACTTTGAATAATAGGAAAGATCCAATATCTATTTTTTTATTAGCTAAAGGCCCTCACTACTAACCCAACAAACTCTCTCTCCCATTTTCAACTCTCTCTTTCTTCACTCATTGAACCATCGACCCTCCATACCTCTACACCATACCATTGTCGGTCGCCATCACTAGTCGCCAGTCCGATGACCACCCCTCACCACCGATCTCCCTTCAACGGTTGCTCAAGCCTTAGATTGCCTTTTTCTAAACATCTAAAACCCTAAAAGTAGATTCACATACTCCAAAAGTTAAGATTGAAGGTAGTGACCTGGGTTCAAGAAACAAGAGAATCAAAAGCATATAAAATCGAAACTTTTCAGAGAGATAAAGAGAGAGAAACAAGAGAATTTCAAATCAGAGAGTGCTTTGGATAGTTTTAGAATCTTGCCTTTCCTTTAGGATAATTTCAAATCGAAAATAGTGCTCTGTTTAAGAAGCAAACCAAAATAGTGCTTTGTTATGGGTTATTGTGAGCAAATGTAAGGTTGTATTCAAGAAGTTCATTTTTTTTTTTTGTTGCTAAATTGAAGCAAGTTTGTTTTTGCAATTTTTTATTTGTGATTTTTAATTTCCTCTAGATTAGATGTATGGATTGTGAAATTAATTGGAATTGTGTTCAAATATGATTTTTTTTCCTGTGATTTTCTCTGTATTTTTGTGAAATAGTTAGCAATTCTCTGTGATTTTCTCTGTATTTAACTTGCTTATAAGTTTGTAATTTTTTTCTAAACTTTTATTTGTAATTTGTAATTCGTAATTCTCTCTAGAGATACTAGTGTGTAATGGCCAAAGAAGATTAACACGACAAAGAAATTTTAGAGAAAATCAAATGTGCTAGAGAAATCAACTTGCAAGTAAATTTCTCTGATTACATCTGCAAAGAAATTTCAGAGAAAATTAAATCTGCTCATACAAGTAAATTTCTCTAACTTCATTTGTAAAGAATATAAATTTCTCTTACTACATTTGCAAAGAAATTTTATATGCAAGTTAGGTTACAAGTGCGTGATAGCCAAAGAAGATCAACATAATGACAGAGAAATTTAAAAAAAAATCAAATGTGCCAGAGAAATCAACATGCATATGTGTAATGTGTCCAGTGAAAATCAAATACACGAGTAAATTACTCTAATTACATTTGCAGAGAAATTTTATAGGCAAGTCACAGAAATTTTGAAAGTTCTATGTGTCGGAATGAAAATTTTTCTAAGTCAAGTCAAAATTTCTTTGAGTCAAATTTTCTCTGTGAAAATGTTGAGGGATCCCAATTACTATGAAAATATTTTATGTCATGTATCTTATAAAATTTTAATATCAGTAACCTTAAAAAAATTCTCATTTTGAAAATTTATTTGATTAGGAGTTTTGAAACCAATTTTTCTATTTAATTTATTTTTGTAAAAAAAAAAACTATTTATTTATTTATTTTATTTTTTGAACAAAATAATTTTGTTATTTTTTAAGCTATTTAAAAAATTTTAGGCAAAAGTTATTTTAAAAAAAGTTGAAATATATATTTCTAATCTTTTCAAATATTTTAAATATTTTTTAAAATATTTAAAATTTTATTTTTTATTTTCAATATATATTTTTTATTTTAAATATATATATTTATTTTATTTTAATTTTTAAATAGTTGAAATATTTTTTTTTTAAATTCTTAATTTTTTTACTTTAATTTTTTAATTTTTTATATTTAATTTTTTTTTTGGATTACTCATATATCTAAATCATAACAAATTATTTGGCCAATACTTAAAAAAAGAAAAAAAAAAGATTCAAAAAAAAAATTTATTTTTTTGAATTATTATTATTTTTTTAAATAGAGTTTTGAAAACTTGTTTGATTTTGAGTTTTGTAGATAAGTTTTTGAAAAGAGTTTTGAAAACTTTGTTTAGTTATGAGTTTTGAAAAGAATTTTTCTATTTTTTTGATTCAAATCATGATTTGAAATGAAAGCCAAACGCTATCTTAAATTTTTCATAGATTTTGTGCTGATCATACAAAATAAAAGTTATTTTTTCCCGTAAACAATAGAGGCTTCCAATGTATAAAGATATCAATACGTATTCTATTAATATTGTTTTCATTTTGGAAAATTTACCTATAAATCCCATTTTGAGGAATTGTTATTCATTTAGTCTCAAAGATTTTATTATAGACAAATTAGTCCCATTGATTTTGGAAAGGAAGATTTAATATGTTATTTGAAAATTGAATTCATGGTTGTGCTCTTACTTTATTATGTTTCCTTCTCTTATTTTCTTTTGTTCTAGAAAAGTAAGGCACAATCTATGATAATTAAATTTGGGATGAATTTTTGTGTGAGAATCTTTTTCATTTGGAAAATATTCAAAATGAGTACAAAAACGACTGAAAATATGAAAATTTTCAATCATTCTAACAGGATGCGAGATTCTTCAAATATATCAAAAGGAGTACAAAAATTCTTTTGTAATGTTAGGTCCCTTAGTCTTGTCAATCCTGCGAACAAATTTGTGTGATTGAGTTGTAAATTCCTTGCTGTTTTGTCTTCCTCGCTCGAGCGAAGACTGCGTCTGGCAAAAACCTGAAAGAGATTAATGTGCGCTCGAGTGAAGAAGTGCGTCTGCATAAAAACCTGAAAGAGTTGATTGCTCGCTCGAGCGAAGCTTGTGTGGCTCGAGCGAAGACACTTATGAAAATCACGCATGTTATGTTCCTCGCTCGAGCAAGAGAAGCTTCGCTCGAGCGAGCTTCACAGTCCAGGATTTCTATAAGTATTTGTTTTACTCCAAAACTAGGATTAGGTTTTTTAGATCTACTTTGAGGTTTTCTAAGGTTTTCTTCTGGAGTATTTTTTGTGAGTTTTCCTTGATAATTTGAGTGAGTATTAAACTCATGAATTGACAAGCACATATTAAAGGTTGATTGATTATATACAAGAGTAGTCTTCTTTGGTGGATTCCGAAGATTCAAACGTGGAGTTTCAAAGGAGTTTGATTCTGTACGTAGTTGTTGATTCGACAAGTGAAGTTGTGGATTCAACTTTAGATTAATTAGTTCCAAGACGAAGGCTTGGTGAAAGAGTTACAGAATGTGTGAAGACAAATTAGATGAGTTGAGTAATTTGTTTGTTATCTTTGTAATCTTTTTTTCTTCAGTAGTGGATTGATTAGTGGCGTTGCGCCTGTGGTTTTTGATTACAATTGAAGGTTCTTCAATTGTGGTTTTTTCCACGTAAAAATCGTTTGTGTCGATTTATTGTTTATTCCGAAAACAACAATCTAAATCACTTTCGTAAGTGCTTGATGATTTAGATTGTGTGTTTTGAATAATTGGGAATTGAAATATTTAATTATTGATCTAATCACGAATCACTTAGGATTTTCAATTGGTATCAGAGCAGGTCACTCTTTGTTTTTTTTTATCAAAACTATAGGAGTGTGATTTTGTGTGATTGGTGATATGGATTCAATTCATGAAGGTAACTCGACCCATAGACCTCCGTTACTTGATGGTACAAACTATTCTTATTGGAAAGCTCGTATGAGAGCATTTTTAAAATCCATCAATGAGAAAGTTTGGCACTGTGTACTCTATGGGTGGAGTGAACCTACTATCACCACTGATGGTGTTGAGATTCCCAAACCCCTTGATAAATGGGACACAACCGATTATCAAAACTCGAGTTGGAACAGCAAGGCTCTCAACTCCCTTTTTTGCTCCGTCACACCTGAAGAGTTTCGTCGTGTCTGCATGTGTGAGGTAGCAAAAGAGGCTTGGGACATTCTTGAAACAATTCACGAAGGTACTACTTCTGTCAAAAGGTCAAAATTTCAACGTCTCACCTCTGCCTTTGAAACCCTTTTTATGCGTGATGATGAGACGTTTGATGATTTCTATGCAAAACTTAGTGACATTGTGAATTCCTATTTCACACTCGGTGAGAAAATCCCTGAAGCTAAAGTTGTTAGAAAAATTTTGAGGTCTTTACCAGAGAGGTTCCAATCAAAAGTGACAGCCATTGAGGAGGCTTAGAATGTTGATACCCTCAAGCTTGATCAGTTGGTTGAAAATTTGCAGACTTATGAAGCCCACCAGATTTCTAAGAAAAAACAAAAAGATAGTGTGGCTTTCACTAGTACTCATGAGACTGCAAAAACTCCGGAGACTGAGTTTGATTTCGAGTCTGAGATGGCGGCTATGTTTACTAAACAGTTTAAAAAATTTTTGAAGAAAAAGAAGCCTAATTTCAGTGACCCTATTTCAAAAGACAAGAGTAATGAAAAACCCAAAATTTTTCCACTAAAACTTGCTCCAAAAACTGAAAGAAGACTACTCTTAGATATAATCAATCAACCTCCTTGATATGTGCTTATCAATTCATGAGTTTAATACTCACTCAAATTATCAAGGAAAACTCACAAAAAATACGAGAGAAGAAAACCTTAGAAAACCTCAAAGTAGATCTAAAAAACCTAATCCTAATTTTGGAGTAAAACAAATACTTATAGAAATCCTGGACTGTGAAGCTCGCTCGAGTGAAGCTTCTCTCGCTCGAGCGAGGAACTTAACACGCGTGATTTCTATAAGTGGCTTCGCTCGAGCAAGCAATAAACTCTTTTAGGTTTTTATGCAGACGCACTTCTTTGCTCGAGCCACGCAAGCTTCGCTCGAGCGCACATTTATCTCTTTCAGGTTTTTGCCAGACACAGTCTTCGCTTGAATGAGGAAGACAAAATAGCAAGGAAATTTACAACTCAATCACACAAGTTTGTTTGCGAGATTGACAAGATTAAATGACCTAACAATCTCCCCCTTTGTGAATACCCGGACAAAACTTTCTAACACAATTTCCTAAACAAATGTACTAGCTAAAATAATTACAACTCAAAGAAAACCAACTTATGAAACCAATCTTGATGGGAAAAAAAAAATCTGCACATAATAAACATAGAGAGAATAGTTATTCAAAACAAGAAACCATCAAGACAAAAAATAGATAGAAGCCCATTATCAATAACTAATAACTATAGATGCAATATAACATATAAACTTGTCCAAGTGCTGCCTGCAAAAAAATCATCATGAGTATCCCATATACAACACCCCAAAAAGATAAATCCTGCCTGCAAAAACATATGAGTATCCTAAATATATATACCCCCCAAACATATACCTCCAAAAATCAAGAGTAATGAAAAACTCAAAACTTTTACACCAAAACTTGTTCCAAAAACTGAAAAGAAGATTGTAAAGGGGCAAGGGGTCAAGTGCTATGAATGTCAAGGGTTTAGCCATATTGCCCTTGAATGTCCTTCGAAAAAGAATCGAAAGAAAGTCTACACTGTGACTTGGGATGATGAAAGTAGGTCGGAGCAAGAACCTGAAGAACTTGAATCCGGTGAAGACGGGGATAGTGTTTTCATGGCATTTTGGTCCACTTTCACTCAACCTCTTCCAAAGCCAATGGAATTAGCTCGTGGTTAGAACCTGCATCATGCTCCCACCTTTGATGGGAGTAACTACTTGTATTGGAAGATCAGAATGAGGGCGTTTCTGAGAGCTTTTGACCCAGAAGGCTGGCAAGCCATTGAAAAAGATACAGAAAGTACAGACAATCTGAGCAATCAGAGAGCCTTGATTACTATTTATGGAGCAATTTCTGATGAAGAACAGCAACGGGTTGCTCACTGCACAAAGGCTAAAGATGCATGGGAAATTCTGAGCCAATTTCATGAAAGAGGAGATTCACTTTCACCACCATCCAGTAACTTTCCTGCCTTAGTTACTAGATTGGATAAGGTCAAGGAGAATGAAGAGCAAAAAAAGGATGATGAAACATCAGAAGACAATGATGAGATTAATGGTGATGAACTACAACAAGCTTACGAAAAGCTTTACGAGGAATCTCTGAATTTTTCCAAAATCAATGACAAATTCTTTCTCAAGCTCAAAGCATGCGAAAGTGAGAATGTCAAGCTAAAAGGAGAACTTGTAGCAGCAAAGCAGAATGTCATCAAGATCTCAAGTGACAGGCAAGACCTATGTGGAAAAATTCTATCCTATGAAATTGAAAGGAATGAACTTCTGAAAGTGTATTCCACATATGAAGAGAAGCTTGAAAGCCTTGAGATGCCACAAGCTACATTGGAAGAGATAGTCTGTTAGAAAGATGAAGAACTCCGTATTGCTAGAGCCACAATTGCCATGTGGAACAAAGGTTCCAAATCTTTAGAAGACATCCTCGGGTCTCAACAAATGGGTTGTGACAAAAGTGGGCTAGGCTATGGTGTGGCAGCTCACAAGGGACAAGCCTCTACTTCACATGACCTGAAGACTCAAGCAAAAGGAAAGTTGAAAGTAAACCAGGGTGATCCCTCTCTTCATCTACCTAAAGGGGTAAGATCAACAAAAGGGAGGTAAAACCTGTTTTTATTTGTCATCATTGTGGTAGGTATGGCCACATTCGTCCTTATTGCTTTGTATTGTTTGGTAAGGTGTCTCAAAAGGGTAGAAATTTGAATACTTTTTGGGTTAGGAGACAACCTTACATGTCTACACGGAATACCAAGATTCATGAGGGTGTTCACAATGCCAAGACATTTACCAAGACCAAAAAGATTTGGGTGAGAAAAGATGATTTGACTTGTTTAGTTGTTCACACTGCTCTAAAAGCACGTGACTCACATATGTGGTATCTTGATAGTGGGTGCTCTCATCACATGTTCGGTAACAAATCCTACTTCACCTCTTTTGAAAAATATGAAGGAGGAATTGTTACCTTTGGAGATGACGGCACTTCTAGAGTCATTGGTAAGGGCTCTATAAGTGTTGCTGGTCTTCCCAAGCTGGAAAATGCTCTACTTGTTGATGGTCTTAAACCAAATCTTTTGAGCATTAGTCAAATGTGTGATTCCCATCATGAAGTATTGTTTTCAAAAAATAAATGTAAAATTTTGGATAAAAAGGGAAATACTGTCTTGCATGGGGTTCACACATCTGATAATTGCTATGGGATTGTTACTACTAATGATCTCACTTGTCACTCTGCCATCATACGTAACATTGATTTGTGGCATCAAAGATTAGGTTATATGAATTTCAAAGACCTAACTAAGATAGACAACAAAGAGCTTGTGAGAGGAGTACCTAAACTGGGTAAGAATCTGACCCATGTGTGTGGACCATGTCAACTTAGAAAGCAAACCCGTGCCCCTCATAAAAAGGTGAACAACTTTACAACCAAACGTCCTCTTGAATTGGTTCACATGGATTTAATAAATCCTACTCGCACTGAAAGTATTGGAGGTAAAAGATATATTTTTTTAACTGTTAATGATTTTACTCGATTTTCGTGGGTAAATTTTTTAAGGGAAAAATCTGATACATTTGATGCTTTCCAGGCCTTAGTCTTTAAAATCCAAAATGAACAGGGTGTTTCCATTCGGCGTATCATAAGAATCCGAATTGATCATGGTTGTGAATTTGAAAACAGTTCATTTTCGGATTTTTGTGATATGCATAGAATTAAGCATGAATTTTCTGCACTTATTACTCCACAACAAAATGGAGTGGTTGAGAGGAAGAACAGAGTTGTTCAAGAAATGGCTAGGGTTATGCTCTTTAGTAAGAAACTTCCTCAAAAGTTTTGGGCTGAAGCCCCAAATACTGCTGTTTATGTTATAAATCGCGTGTATTTAAGGCCCGACACTTTGTAAACTCCATATGAATTGTGGAAGGGTTTGAAACCTAATATAAAATACTTCAAAACTTTTGAGAGTAAGTGTTACATTTTCAAAGATAGAGAGCCTTTAGGCAAATTTGACTCCTGAAGTGATGAAGGTATTTTTCTAGGATATTCAACCACAAGTAGGGCTTTTCGAGTCTATAACCTGCAAACTTCTTCTTTAATGGAATCAATCAATGTAGTTATAGATGACACAAGTCCTTCTACTCCAGCAATAAATGAGGATGACAATGGTGAGTCTCCAATCCTGGATACTGAACCTCAAAGTCAAAGAGAAGCTGAGGTCCAAACACAAGAAGTTGTGACAACACCATCCTCACAGGTAAGTCAAAGTCCAAAGAGTGCACAAAGAGACATCACTCCTGATGCTTTTGTCACTGTAAGTCTTGAGTTCAAACCATTAGCAAGGGTGAAACTGAATCATCCAGCTCAATAGGTGATTGGAAGTGTATCAGATCGAATGAAAACCCGAAGACAGATTCAGCATGAGGTATCACATATGTGTTATGTTTCATTAATTGAACTTAAGAATTTTAAAGAAGCCTTGCTAGATGATAGTTGAGTCAATGCTATGCATGAAGAATTAGGTCAATTTGAACGTAACAATGTTTGGACTTTGGTTCCCAGACCTAGAGACATGAATGTGATAGGTACCAAGTGGATCTTTAAAAATAAATCTGATGAGAATGGTACTGTGGTTAGGAATAAAGCCAGGTTGGTTGCTCAAGGCTACACATAAGTAGAGGGTGTTGACTATGATGAGACGTTTGCCTCGGTTATACGTCTCGAATCTATTTGTATTTTACTTGGTGTTGCATGTTTTCTTGGTTTCAAATTATTTCAAATGGATGTGAAAAGTGCCTTTCTAAATGGGTACTTGAAAGAAGAGACATATGTTGAGCAACCAAAAGGGTTTGAGGACCCTAAATGTCCAAATCATGTCTACAAGTTAGACAAGGCTTTGTATGGATTGAAACAAGCCCCTCAGGCTTGGTATGATAGACTTACTACATTTCTTCTTGATAATGACTTTCAAAGGGGTAGTGTGGATAAGACCTTATTTGTGAAACATACTAAGTCTCATATTCTTGTTGCTCAGATTTATGTTGATGATATTGTGTTTGGATCCACTGCTGATCATCTTGTGAAATATTTTTCAGATTGCATGACACATGAGTTTGAGATGAGAATGATGGGAGAGTTGTCTTATTTTTTGGGTCTTCAAATTAAACAGTCTCCTTCAGGTATGTTTGTTTCTCAGTCTAAGTATGCCAAAAATCTTGTGTCAAAGTTTGGTATTGAGTCTACCAAACATGCACGCACTCCCATGAGCACCAGTCTTCACCTTTTCAAAGATTCCTCTGGTACTGATGTTGATCCTACCTTGTATAGGAGTATGATAGGGAGTCTTCTTTACCTCACAGCCAGTCGTCCTGATATTGCTTTCAGTGTAGGTGTTTGTGCCCGTTACCAAGCTAGTCCTAAAGAGTCTCATCTTCTTGCTGTCAAACGCATCATTAAATATGTTAATGGGACATTGGGGTATGGGGTTTGGTTTTCTACTGATACTACAATTTGAAATTATCGGGTTTTTCTAATGCCGATCAAGGTGGTGTGCTGATGATAGGAAGAGTACATCTGAGGGGTGTTTTAACCTTGGGAATAATTTGGTTTCCTGGCAGAGTAAAAAGCAAAATGCTATCTCCCTTTCGACTGCTGAGGCTGAGTACATT
Organism: Camellia lanceoleosa; assembly: GCA_025200525.1. NCBI lineage: Eukaryota > Viridiplantae > Streptophyta > Magnoliopsida > Ericales > Theaceae > Camellia > Camellia lanceoleosa. Next base: position 91,224,718 of record CM045770.1, read on the forward strand.
GCTGCAGGGAGTTGTTGTGTACAAATGCTGTGGATGAAGCAAATGCTTCATGATTATGGGATAAATCAGAACACTCTCACTCTTTTTTGTGATAACAAAAATGCCATAAACATTTCAAAAAATCTTGTCCAACACTCTCGCACCAAACACATTGACATTCGTCATCATTTTATTCGAGAGTTAGTGGAAGAAGGCCTTGTTGTTCTTGAACATGTTCCCACTGCGCATCAAAAAGCTGATATTTTTACAAAACCCCTTGATCTTCTTCGGTTTGAGTTTCTTAGAAAGACCTTGGGTGTTGTGCTTAGTCACTACGGTGTTACCTGTTACTTGAAGGGGAGTGAGTGATTGCTTTTTGTGTGCTTGGATGTTATAATCTCATAGTCATTAATTCCTATTATCTTTGCATCAAAAATTTATATGAACACTGCTCATGCTGCTTACCAGATCTCATTCTTCTTTGTTCATAGATCATTCTGAATGCCCATACTCATTTACTTTATGATCTCATTCTGTACACATCCTTGAGATAAACTGTTGTAGGGGTTTCCGCACAAGTGATCAAAGTTCTCTATGGACCACTAACAGTGTTTCTTGTACTTTTTCAGAGGAATTGACCTATACTAGTATATCATGGGTGATGTTGAGTCTCTTAACCATCTACCATCATTTGTTCACTTTGACGGTTTCTCCCTCAGTTCATTGAAGTCCGGGCATTAGGAAAAGGCTACCTCAGAGGCACCAACCAGGCCATCTTTTTTGATTTCATCATTCTCTGGTTTGGTCTCCATACTCTTGAGCGTGCATGCCACCAGTGAGTGCCCACAAGAAAGAAAAGTTAAAAAAAAAAAAAAGGGAATCATTGATTGAGGGGGAGCCTTCGCGTTTACTCAACAAATACCCCGTGATTCCAAGTGGTTTGACTTTTCTCTGTGATGTTCAGTTACTCTTGTTGGAGGTCCAGCCATCCGATCATTATGAGGATTAACTCTAGTTCTGTGGCCTCTCATGGATTGCACACACACACATTATTTTTGTGAGCTCTCATGTTGGTTTCTGAGTTGTCCATTCTCATGTAGCTTATGTTCATTGTTTTGATTTTATCTGACTTGCTTATGATTATTTGCTTCATCCTGTCAAAATTGCAAGTTAGCGGGTTTCATGATTTGTAGATTATTTCATCTTAGTATCACCTTCATGCTCTTGTGCTCACTTCCTTCTGTTTCAGGTTTCTTGACCTAGCGTGAGTATTTGTTTTCATTTGAAAAAAAAAAAACAAAGGGTTTTTTTGGTTTTTTTTTCTTCCCTTCGCTCGAGTGAAGGTTTTATTGCTCGAGCGTGCGTCTGCTTCTAATTTAGACCTGAGAGCATGCTTTTCTGGCTCGAGCGACACTATCTTGGCTCGAGCGACCCCTTGTGCTTAAGTGTCCTCACTCGAGCGAGAGAGTTTTCGCTCGAGCGACCTATCGAGGTTCAAATTCTGAAGTTGTGTCTTTTCAGTTCACGTTTTCCCTCTTCGTATTTTTTTCTCTCTCTCCCCTAGGGTATTCGTGGTCGTCTTTGTAGCCTATCTTCTGTTGTTTCACTCTTGTTTTTGGGGCATCTTCCTTTCCTTCATCTGCATTTTCAATGGTTGGTAAGTTTTTTTTATTTTTCTTTTTGTTTTTACTTCTCATTTCGTTGTGTCTGTGAGTTTGCTCTGTTTTAAATCTAGGGTTCTTCATTGTTGATTTTGCTCAGTTCATAATGTTTAGTGTCTCTCTCTTGCATCTAGGGTTAGTGTTCTTGGACCATTTTATGCTAGGTTTGGTTGCTATGATTTAATTTGGGGCTTTATTTAGTATTTCATATCCTAATCTCTGTGGGTTGTTTAATTTGTTTATTTAGTTTTTAGTATTTTACTAGTTTATCACTGCTAGGGTTTAATTTGGGGTTTTCATTATATTTTATATATATTGTCCTGTGTTGCATATTGATGGTCTCTACGATTTGTCTGGCTATTGATTCTATTGTTAATGTCTTGCATCCATTGTTCCATCTGTGATTGTTTGATTATTCACCTAGCTTTGTTTAGTCATAACATTTATATTATGCATTTTGTTTAGTTTTCACTAATAGACTACTAATGTTTGTATTTTTGGGCTCTTTTGTTTGGATTTTGGGATTTCTAATATTTCATTTAGGTGTCTTGTGTTGTGGGTTATGGGTTATTTAGTCATAGCTGAGTCTTCTAAACGTTGCAAGACTACTGTTTCTCGTCCTTCATTCAACACTGACAAGTTCAAATCCAAAGAAAAGTCTAAGTTGTTTAGGGAGTCTTATGCTACTCGTAAAGTCCATTTAGAGCGAAATGTCTTCCCTAGTGCTTTTGAGGTTCTTACCATTCGGTCCTTATTCGATTCATTGGGTGGTGATCAAGTGTTGAATTTTTCGGGGCCACAAAATCTGAGTCTTATCCGTGAATTTTATTGCAATATCCATTTCATCCGCAAAGAAATTCCGGCATCCTTTACCACTTGGGTTAGGAAGAAGTCTCTTGTTATCACTGGGGAAGTTTTTTGGATGTTTCTTAGTCTTCCCGAAGTTTCGGATTTTCGTTTTCCTCTCCTTACTCGTACTGGTATTAATTTTGATCATGTTGCTTCTGCGCTTTGTGGATGTTCCCGAACTTGGTTTGCCGGGGCACTCATTCAGCAAAATGAGTTACTTCCTAGGTTCCGTCTTCTGAATATCATTATTTGTGCTAATCTCCATGTGACTTCTCATTCTTCTCACATTAACCAAGATCAGGGTTATGTGTTGCATTGTATCTATCAGAGGCTTCCCATTGACTTACCCGAGATGATAGTTTTCAAAATGATTGCGGTCTTTGAGGGTAGAAAGTCTTTAGGGCTTCCATATGGGTGCTTGCTCACTCGTTTTCTCACTTCCCTTGGTGTTCCTGTCTATGATGATGATGAGTTTGCCCATCTTATTAAACCCATCACCAAATTAACCGTCTCTCAGAGTCAAGCCCATGTTAAGGAGGGTGTGTCGGGAGTTGGTTTGTCTGCTACAGGTGATGATCCACTTGCAGAGGAGGAGGAGTTTGAGGCTGCCACTGCTAGTGCACCTGATCTGCCTGAGATGCGTACTCGGTCATTTCGTGGATAGCTGCAGCAGTTTAAGCAGTTTGTCATGCATCGGCTTGATCAGTTGGATGGTCGGATGGATACCCTTGACGGCCGCCTTGATCAGCAGAGTACCATGCTTGCTCAGATTCTTTCTATGCTTCAGATGCAGCAGCCACCACCATCTCATTCCTAGTTTTTGGTCTCTGGTTGTTTTTGGACAGTTTTTGTTATTTACTTGGATAGTTTTTATTCTGGTGTATATGACTGTTTTTTTTGGGTCACTCCCGGACAAAAAGGGGGAGTATGATTTTTGGAGGTATATGTTTGGGGGGCATATATATTTGGGATACTCATATGTTTTTTGGTGAGGTTTATCTTTTTGGGGTGTTTTATATGGGATACTCATGATGATTTTTTTGCAAGCAACACTTGGACAAGTTTATATGTTATATTGCATTTATAGTTGTTAGATATTGATAATGGGCTTCTGTTTATTTTTTGTCTTGATGGTTTCTTGTTTTGAATAAGTATTCTCTCTATGTTTATTATGTGCAGATTTTTTTCCCCCATCAAGATTGGTTTCATAAGTTGGTTTTCTTTGAGTTGTAATTGTTTTAACCAGTACATTTGTTTAGGAAATTGTGTTAGAAAGTTTTGTCCGGGTATTGACAAAGGGGGAGATTGTTAGGTCCCTTAGTCTTGTCAATCCCGCGAACAAACTTGTGTGATTGAGTTGTAAATTTCCTTGCTGTTTTGTCTTCCTCACTCGAGCGAAGGAGTCCTCGGTCGAGCGAAGTCTGCGTCTGGCAAAAACCTGAAAGAGATGAATGTGCGCTCGAGCGAAGAAGTGCGTCTGCATAAAAACCTGAAAGAGTTGATTGCTCGCTCGAGCGGAGGTTGCGTGGCTCGAGCGAAGCCACTTATGGAAATCACGCATGTTAAGTTCCTCACTCGAGCGAGAGAAGCTTCGCTCGAGCGAGCTTCACAGTCCAGGATTTCTATAAGTATTTGTTTTACTCCAAAACTAGGATTAGGTTTTTTAGATCTACTTTGAGGTTTTCTAAGATTTTCTTCTGGAGTATTTTTTGTGAGTTTTCCTTAATAATTTGAGTGAGCATTAAACTCATGAATTGACAAGCACATTTCAAGGAGGTTGATTGATTATGTACAAGAGTAGTCTTCTTTGGTGGATTCCGAAGATTCAAACGTAGAGTTTCAAAGGAGTTTGATTCTGTACGTAGTCGTTGATTCGACAAGTAAAGTTGTGGATTCAACTTCAGATTAATTAGTTCCGAGACGAAGGTTTGGTGAAAGAATTACAGAATGTGTGAAGACAAATTAGATGAGTTGGGTAATTTGTTTGTTATCTTTATAATCTTTCTTTCTTCAGTAATGGTTTGATTAGTGGCGTTGCGCCCGTGGTTTTTAATTACAATTGAAGGTTCTTCAATTGTAGTTTTTTCTACGTAAAAATCGTTTGTGTCGATTTATTGTTTATTCCGAAAACAACAATCTAAATCACTTCCATAAGTGCTTGATGATTTAGATTGTGTGTTTTGAATAATTGGGAATTGAAATATTTAATTCTTGATCTAATCACAAATCACTTAGGATTTTCAAGTAAGTTTTGGACAAATGTATAATTTCAAATTGTAACACTCAAACGTAACACTCTAAAAAAAATCCATAGTGTATTTTTTTTTCCAAACATAACACTTCTAAAAAACTTCTTAGTATAACACCCTAATGCAACACATAAAAACATTCCTCAGTGTATTTTTCTCAACACATAATACTTCAATATAACACTCGAAAAAAATTCTTTAGTGTAACACTCTAATGTAACATACAAAAAAATTTCTTAGTGTATTTTTTCAAATGTAACACTCTAATGTAACATTTCAAAAAAAAGATGTGGGATTCTTCAAACCATTCCAAAAGGATGAGGGATTTTTCAAATCAATCCAAAAGGAGTACAAAAATTCTTTAGTAAATTATAGATAAATTTATAATTTCAAGCTGTGAGCATTACGTTTGGAAAAAAGTACACAAATGAGTTTTTGTGTGTTACATTGAAGTGTTACGTTTGAAATTACATTGATTCGGGTGTTACGTTTAGAAAAAGTACACTAAGTTTTTTTTGGTTACATTAAAGTGTTACGTTTAGAAAAGTACACTAAGAAATGTTTTTAAGTATTTCATTGTTACGTTTGGAAAAAGTACACCAATGAGTTTTTTAATGTGTTACGTTGGAGTGTTACGTTATTGGAGTGTTACATTAGAGTGCCACGTTTTTGTTTGTAATGTGAGATTTGTTTTTGAAAAAGGGAAAATCCAAAACTTCTATAATACGGGTTGGCCAAATGTGTAATTTTACATTTAGAGAAATTCACTTTTATCCTTGAAAAATTAAACTCAAACATTAAGGGTGCGTTTGGTAACGTTTACGTTTTCAGTTTATATTTACAAAAATTTTATAAACTAGTTTTTGTTTATTTTTAGAAAAACATAAACTACAAACATGTTTGGTAATTGACAAAATGTTTAAAAAAATTAAAAACATAAAAAAGAGTGAGAAATGACAAGTGGCGGCGGAAGACGGTAGTAGAAAGTGGTGACGGTGGGTGGTGGCGAGTGGGTGGTGGTGGTGGTGGCGGCGGCGGGTGATGGGTGGTGGTGGCAGGTGGGTGACGGATGGCGGGTGGTGGTGGTGGTGGTGGCGGGTGGTGGGGTGGTGGTGGGGGGTGGTGGTGGTAGGTGGGTGGCGGATGGCGGGTGGTGGTGGGTGGTAGTGGGTGGGTGGGTGGTGGTGGTGGCGGTGGTGGTATGTGGGTGGCGAGTGGTGGGTGGTGAGTGGCAAAAGTGGTGGGTGATGGTAGTGGTGGTAGTGGTGGGTGGTGGTGGCGGTGGGTGGTGGTTGGTGGTGGTAGTGGTGGTGGTGGTGGTGGGTGGTGGTGGGTGGTGGATGGGTGGTGAGTGGTGGTGGCAAGTGGCGATGGGTGGTGGTGGCAGAAAACGGTGGTGGAAAATAGTGGTGGGTGGTGGCTAGTGTTGGGTGGTAAAAAAAAAAAAAAACTGAAAACTCAAAATGGAAACACATTTTTTGTGTTTTCATTTTTTGGCCAAATTTATAAACTGAGACCACTGATTTATAAATCAAAAAGTTTACCAAACAAGTTTTTATTTGAGTTTTTAAAATTTTTGTAAATATAAACAGAAAACTGAAAACGTGTGTTACCAAACAGCACCTAACTAACTACCTTTTTGTGTAATTTTCATTTTCATGGGACTTTTGGGTTCATAAGAAAAGATGAAGGATCAAACAGTTCACAAGATCACATTTTAGGATTTATTGATGCTTCACCCTTTGATTTTTGGCTTATAAAATTTAAATATCATTTTTTTTTCATTTTCAAAAGTATTGCAATATAATAAAATTTTAAAAACGTTTTAATATTGATAAAATAATCAGCAAATTAAATGTAAAATTTACAAAAAATAAAAAAATAAAAAAATTGTACGATAAATTTTTGAAAACTAATGTGGGTACGTAGGTATATGTATTGTATGGCCTCGTTTGTTTTGGGATGTAATGGATGAGAGAAGATTAGGATGAAGGTAGGGTTATTTAATGTTGTGTTTGTTTATAGAGTTGGAGAAGAGATTAGGATGAAGAAAAGGACTAAGATGGAGGTTGGAAGAGGGATTGGGATAGAAGAGGTGGAGGTGGAGGTTGTATTAGAAAAATAGTGAGGGGATTAGAAATTTTATTTATTTATTTTATTTTTTACATATTGGGAAATTTTTTTAAACATTAATGTTTAATTTTTTTTATATTTTTTTATATAAAAATAATTTAACAATTCCTACACTAACAACTATCATCAAAACAAACACAATTTTACTTAATCTTTTCACTAACAATCCCCTTATTATTAATTCCCTCACTATAAATATTCTTCATTCTATTTCTGAAAACAAACGGAGCGTATGTATTGACATCAAATTTGTTGAAATTTATTTTCCATGTCAATGTCAGAAGAGGAGCATAAATTATTGAATTTGAAAGGTAGTAATTAAGGGATTTAATATATATTATTATAAGAATGAAAGATTCAATAACTATAATTAAAATGAAAGGGCCGATGCTTTCATGACTCATGTAATTTTATATATATATTTTAATTTAAAAATGGGATATTTTGGGAACAGGCTATTTTAGTAATTTTTTGGCTTTTTACGAAAAGATGTGCAGAAAAGTAGAGAGGTGATGTGACTAGTTTTAGTTGACTTTTTGACTTTTTGGCTAAAATAGCCACTCCCCAAACGAGGCCTAAGTTCTAATTTATAAACTTATATTTCATTTAAGTCCTAACTAAGATTTTTATGAACATGATAATTTGATATTTATTTTGATTTTCAAACCTTTAAAATATCAACTTCCAAATCGAAAAAATTTATAAAAAAAAATTATGTACAAAAAAAAAATATTTTTTTTTTTTGAAAAAACTGAATTATTTTTTTGTGTAAAACTAAAAATTTTGTATCTATAAAAAAGCGTAATGATGGAATATTAATTTGCAAAATTGAAAAAAACTTATAATATTCTCAATTTTAAAACTGAAAAAACTATCAATATTCTCGATTTTTATTAGATACTTGAATCAAATTAATAAGTAGAAGCGCACAAACGTTTAATGTCATGCTCTTTTTTTTCATCATTTAGAGAAACAATTATTTGAAATATTATTATGCAAAATTGATAATGTTTTTAGTTTTAAAAATTGGAAAAAAACAAATAATATTCTCAGTTCCACGAAATAAGACTTATTGGTTCAAAAAATCTTAAATAGGATCTAAGTTACCATAACATTTATAAATATGAATTTTAGATAATTAACTCATTAAAAATTAAAAAAAATAAAATTAATTAGTAGTTTTAAGTTCATAGACGTAAGAACATTTTTGCTTATATTATATAATATAATTTAATTATTTTTTAAATTGGTAATTAAAATTTAAAAATGATATAAAGTCTACTTTTTAGACTTTATGATGTGTAACTGAAATGGCTGATTAATAATTAGAGAATATATGAAAAAAAATGTTACTGTTTTTTTTAATAGGAAAGCACAAGGCTTAATAGATTGCACATCCGATATAAGTCGTCAAATAAAATACATCGGAGTAAAAAATAGATCTTAAAAAGAATAAAGAGAACTTTTACGTAGGGAGAATTCGAGTCTCCACACATGGAGAAACAACAAACCTCCACGTAAGAGGAGAAAACCTCTACATAGAGAGATATTATTGGAACACCAAAAAAAAAAAAAAAAAAAAAAGAAAAAAAAGAAAAAAAAAAAAGAAGAAAAATGATCACCACCAAACAAACAATACCAATCATCTTCACAATTTCTTCATCGTTGCAACTGATAGCTTTGGTACCTTAACCCCCATATCTACATTATAAAATAAAACATTCTGGATCTAAGATGGTCGTCTAATATATAACAACGCATTTAATAGTATCAAATCTTGGTCAAAAATCAGATGAGTAGATTTGAAAGCTTCCTCGGTGGCAAACTGATGATAGAGACGAGAAAAGCAGTAGTAGTTAGTATGGTGATAGAAATCGCATAAGAAGAAACAGAGGAGACAAAGGTTAGAAAGTACCACCCTCTCCTCTCTAAAGAGCAAAGAAAGAGAGAGTAGCTAGGGTTTCTTAGAGATAGAGGGAATAAGATTTCTTTCTTAGAGAGAGATCTAGATTTATTTCTTTTTACTTTAGAAAGAGCTACTTTAGATATTTTAATAGATTATCACATCATTGAATTCAAAAAGTGAGTCTAATTTTTCGGTTAGAATAGCAATGCCCTTATAATTTACAATAACCTTCTTGATGTATGTTAAAGTATAGTTAACTCATAATATTTACATAATTACATTGATTACTGCTAATTCGAAAAATCCACAATTCGAACTGATCTAGTCCAATCCGGTAGGTTTGAACTAATGTTTTGAATTTGTGGTTGGTTTTGGATTGAAAAATTGAGTGGATTGATTCCAGATTTGAGTTCACGGTTCCATATTAAAATTGATAAAGACCATATGTAACTTAAATCATACACATACCATACACCCTGACATAGAATCCTACTTTCTTATATTGATTAGGTTGCTATTACGAAGCTATTGCTGTGAGCAATGATGTTATTGCTACTATCCTTGTTATTTATTTATTTGTTTTAATTTTAGTTTTGTAATTGTTGTTGCCACAAACAATATTTGTTTGATGGGAGTTTTATGCTTGTTATATGTTGAATAATATGCTTATTTATCAGATACACTACAACAAAAAGCACCAATGGCGACTAAAAAAATGAATTTCGTCGCTAAAAGTTGCACAAATGGCGACTAAATCCATTTTGGTCGCCAAAACTGAAGACTTTTGGCGACTAAAACCATTTAGTAGCCAAATGTATATGTATTGGCGACTAAAAATCAGTTTGGTCGCCTATTATATGGGTTTCAACGACTAACACAATTTTTGTTGCCAAAAGTGATGGTTTTTGCCGACTAAAACAATTTAGTAGCCAAAGGTGCTGGTTTTGATGACTAAAAAGCAGATTGGTCGCCGATTGTAGGTGTTTTGGCAACTAAAAATAGATTAGTCGCTGAAAGTGAAGCTTTTTGGCTACAAAAAAAAATTTAGTAGCTAAAAACTGAGTATTGGCGACTAAAATTCAGTTTAGTAGCCAAAAGGGGACGTTTTAGTCGCCAAAAGGTGTGTTTTTAGGCGCAACATTTTTTTTAGCGACTGCAAAATTAATTAGTAGCCTTGAATTGTAGAATTGGCGACTAAATAATGGATTTAGTCGCCAAAAGTGAGCTAATTTTTTTTTAATAAATAATTTATTTTTTACATAAATTATATTGAATATATATAATTATATTTATTTATATAGTTTTGTATTAATACTGGTGAAAGTAATATATAAATAATATAAGTTGCAATTATATTCATGTGATGGTTGAGTGGCATAGTGGGGTGGTGTGTGTTGTTAAGCCTTGGAACATGGAGGTCGCAGGGTCGAAGCGTGGGAGATCCTGAGGCACAGTGGGTAATTTTTTTTTTTTTTTGGAAAAATACTTTTGGCGACAAAATACTGTGGTCGCCAAAAAGAGTTACAATTGCCGACGAAAAAAGTAGTCGCCAATTGTATAAATAAAAAAAAAAAAAATCACTATTGGCGACTAAAACTTTAGTCACTAAATGTATAATTCCAAAAATAGAATTGACTATTGGCGACAAATTCTTTAGTTGCTGAAGACCTGTCTATTGGCGACTAACAGTTTTTTTAGTCGCCAAAGGTATTCGTGACCAAGTATTGGCGACAAAACCGGCGACTAAAATATTTAGTCGGGGAAAGTAAAAATTCGACATTTGGCGACTGAAAAAGGACTTTTGGCGACTAAAAATTTAGTCGCCAAAAGTGTATTTTTTTGTAGTGATATTATGTTGTTTAAGTTAATAGTAGAACAATACGTATGTTTATGTTTTGAAAAATCATGAATAGATTAATGTTGAAATGAAAATATTATATGATTTTTCTTTGTGAACAGATTATGTGAAATTGTGATTCTAAACCAACTCAAACTGTATTTAAATGGTTTGGTTCAGATTGGTTTGATTACAATTTTTATAGAACTATAAATAATGAATTGATCCTAATTTTACCTCAAACTGAACCAATTCGAACCATACTTAACCCTATTTCTCACCACACCATAGTTACTGAATTCACACAAGACTTCCACCACTCCCGTCGTGAATTCATTAAAGCATTTAGCTCAAATTCATGGTAAATTCACCAATTAATTTTGGTTAATTCATGATTTGATTAATTGGTAGGGCAAAATCATTATTTATAGTAAGTTTTGGGCTTTTGTGTATTTATGGTGAATCGGATTGTGGTTTCTTTGCACATATCACACATGCAGTGAATTGTTTAATTCTTGGGGCAAATACATAATTTATTGTAAGTTTTAGGATTTTGTGTATTTACGATGAATCAAAATTTGTTGCATCAAAAGAGTGAACATGTAAATGAACTAAATGGTGCAGTCCAGTTTATTTTATGTGGACTCACTTTGGCTTACCTTGATGTATAATTTGAATTATTTATCTTATAAAAAATTCTTCAAATAAATTATCTATATAAAAAATTAAATTGTTTGATACAAATGTTACTTGAACCCGATATAAGTTCGATTTGCTCCTAATACAAGTGCAATTTGCATGGGTTGTGACACATGTTACACCGTGCACAAATTAAACTTGCATCAAGCACAAATTCATGGTATTTTGATTTATTTAAGGTCAATTCTACCTATTTGTAACTAATTTCTTTTCTTCTTAATTCTATTATAATTAGAATTATTTCCCACTTAAGTATAATTACTTTCTCATCTTTCCATTGTCTTCCCAAAAAAAAAAAAAAAAAATGTTCCAAATTATTTGTTTTGGGAAGATGGTTAAAAACTGATTTTTTTGACTTTTTTTACTGTTTTATGTAAGAAGTGATTTGACTAAAAATAGATTAAAAATGGGTTTTTAATTTTTTTTTTTTTTTTTAGTGTATTGCCAAAATACTCCTGAATTAACAGTCAAAAGTTGGTGCTTCAAATGCTACAAAGAAGGTAAACAAAAAGAAAATCCTACCAGCCACTGTTTCATTGCAATCATACAATTATATATATGTTGAGCTGGAATAGTGGTTGAGATATTTCAATGTTTCAGGACTAACCCCTTTTTTGCTTGGTCTTGCTTGTAAACAAACGTGGCATAATGTCACTTGCTTTTACGTACCAAAAACTTTAGAAGTGGTGGAAATTTTTCTAAAGTGTAGCTTGACTTGGCCCAACTTTCAAATCTCGTACTTCACACGCCTTATAAGCGTGGCCCTTCCGTGCCCATGGACTATCACACAATTGAAAAAATTATTCAGAACACATCAAGACAACAAATTCATAATTATTTATCTAGAATTTATTTAAAAATAAAAATTAATAATTTAAAATAAATCTCATATTTCATCAATTTAATCTTTACTGCATATATTCATTCTGGATAAATTCTAAGACCCTAATTCTAGGGGTGCAACTTGAATGGGTACGTACGAGTTAAGAGATTATTCAAGTCCAATTCAAGTTGTGTTGAGAGTTGCTCAAGCTTATCCAAACTTAAATTGTAATACGAGATTGTCTATCCAAACCAAATCCGAGTTAAACCCGAATTGTCCGAGTCAATCAAATTGCACATAAATTTCAATTTTTTTTTTTTTTTTTTGTTAGTGCAACTTAGTTAATTATTTAAAAAAAAAAAAGAGACTCTATTTACATTTTTTTTTATAAAATCATTAACAATATCAAAATAAATAATTTATACAATGTAAGAGAGATGTCGCTATGGTAGTCTTTATAATTATGAGTGAAAAAAAAAGAATAGAATTTTATGTTGTGATACTTATGTATATAATATATAACGATTTAAATTAATTTAATGTCATCCAATAACTAATAATTTATATGTATATTTAATATTTAATATATATATATATATATATATATTTCGAGCTTCGGGTTGCTCAGATTGTTTGATGTCTTCGTTCAAATCCATCCAAATTTAATTTGGGCTTCTGAATTTTTACCTAAGCTTGTACTGAATTCAAAAATATTTTCTTTAAGTCCTAAAAAAATTTAGGCTGGACTCAGATTGCTTAAATTGAGCCCGTCCAAGTTGTACCTTAGTTAATTTTGGGACCCTAGCATTTTTTATTCAGATATGATATAAACACATAAATTTTTTATAGAATGAAAAACAGATATAAGATAAAGGATGAGCTTCACATTAGGTTCATTACAGATGTCATTCATTGGTATTGTTTAGCACAGTTTATATAAGTTGTTTATAACTTATTTTATTTTAAGAGTCTATGTTAAATTGTTTGATATAACTATTCATTATGACTTAATAAGTCAAAATAGTTTAAATAAATTAAAAAAAATAAATAATGATTATGTGAAAGCTGGAAGAAGAATGCTTGTAGCTTTATTTTTTTTTATTATTAACTTTATCTTACAATAAACTATACCAAAAAAACTTACTGTCTCATATTTATATATCATCTATAAACTTAGATTTACTCAATTATTTAATGTTTTCGGGTATTACTCCAATCCTACTACAATTTATAACATTCCGTGTAGATCCCAACATTTAAGAATAGTGTTTTTTCTAAGGAATTTGACATAAGATAAGATAAGAGTATCAAATAACTTTTCAAATGAAAATTTTATTTAATACCTCCTAGACCAGTGATTTTTATATGTGAATAGGGTATATTCATGTGATACTTATATATGTCATATAATTGAGTATTTGGAAAACACTAGGTGATGTATACAATGGCGGAGTCAAGAAATTAAATCAGAGAAGACATTTATTAATTACAACATTGAAAATTTTTACAAAAATATTTCATATAAATTTTTACGATTGACTTCAAGAAAGATATATATATATATATATAATTTGTAACTAATATATCACGGATAATATAAAAAAAAAAAAGAAGTCATGAATATAAGTTTTAAAATAAATTATATAATGATAAAGTAATTTTTTATACAAAATTTTAGTAAAAATTCAATATAATAGTAATACCACGTCATTATTGACATATGATATCACCAACCAATAATAAAGAAACACATAGAGGATGAACCCCACATGTCAAATATAACTAACAATTCAATAAATTCTATATCTTCATTGAGATTAAGTATATTTACATGTCAATAATGATAGACATTACCATTGTATTGAAATTTTCATAAATAATAATATGACTTATTGTAATATTTTTATTTTCAATAAAAAAAAAACCATTATTATTTTCATAATTTTAAAAATGTCATTGACATGGCACTCTAAATAATATTTTATAATTTTTTTATTTAAAATTTTTTCTTATGTTTAGAAAAAAAAAAAAAAAAAATTTCAAAATCCGAGAGGGTACTTGACCCCCCCTAAACCCTTTGTGCCTCCGCCACTGGATATATATATATATATTTGTGATTAGTGGAAGATAGTCTCATTTAAGACTACTGGTATACAAAACTTTTTCTTCCTAGACATTATCTAATGCCATTGAGAGCTATAGTACGTGGATCCCAAAATAATTTAAAGAACATTGAAATACATGTGATTGTATGACTTTAAAAAATATTGATACTTTAAAAATATAAAATATTTAATTTTTTTTATAGTTATTTAAATTATTTTTTTTCCTCGTAGATTAGAAGCATAAATTGTGCTAAATATTTGACACAAGCTCTCAAAATAAATAAAGAAAAAAAAAAAAAAGAAGCAATAAATAGTTTATCAAACATGGGCATAATCTTCTTCTTTGACCCTATTTTTCTATGTCAAGCTCTAGACAACAATGTCTAGGGACTAACTATACCCATCAGTTGTAGGACACTGCAAAATAATGACATGGATGTATCTACCTAACTAGATTCTTGCTGAGATCCAAACTACTTGGTGTCTTGATCTTTCTTCAATATTTTATGTACACTTTTTGTAGGTTTGGCCTTAGATATTAATATTAGTTTCAATTTAATAAGAGAGGGGGTGGCAATTTGGCATCAATTGAAGTGTAGCCACCACTATCTATCTATTTTTAAAAGGAAATGGATTGTGACCTTAAAGATGTTATCAAAAGATAGGATTAGGAAGATAAATTATTATCTAATGAAAAGTTAGGCACCACTAACACAATATTTTTATTTTTCACAATGGCAAAAGCACTTTCTCAACACGTATTAAAAGTCATTTTTAAGCCGTTAGATATTGATCAGCAGATTTGATAGATGTCAAAGTCAAAAAAGTTTATTTGAATCTCAACCTACTCAAATCTAATGGCTAGAGAGAGTGACACCTATATTAAGTTCAATGCATGAGTAGGTATTGTAAAGTCTTTTTTCAAAGTAGAGCTTCTTTGCATTTTGTTGTTTTCAAGATCATTATTATATTGATGATATCTGAATTGTTGATTGCTTATGTTGTCATGTGAAATACATGTTTGTGTTTTGGAAGTTCCATGCTTTAGAAAGTATAGACAGTTCTATATATGTACTAGAATATATCAAATCCTCAAAAAGGGGTAATATCTATCTACCCTTCACTATCAAGATATCATGCAATGCTTGCATGCATCTTTCAGTCAATTTGTTGTGTTTATAGTCTATGTTGTAATCATGTATGACATTAAATATTCAAATTATGAGTGATTTACTATACTTAATGTCATTTTAAAACAACTTTCTACATTAAGAATTGTTTTGAATTTATTTGGTAAATTCAAATTATTTTTTAAAGTCACATGACTTGAGTCAATCTAAGTTGGAAAAAAAAAAAAAAAAAAAAACCCTTCAAATCACACTTAATAGTAAATGAAATACATATATTTTATAGATTACAAGGTAAATTCACGCAAAATTATTGACATAAATTACAATAAAATGAAAGAACAATATAATATATAATCTCATTTTTTACTTCATTTTATCAATTCTATAGACAAAGCAATAGGGCCATATTAATAAATGCTTATAGGATTCACTCACTTATATTTAAGCGTGAGAAAAAAAGGGTAAGAAATGAAATTATAAATTATATTTTCCAAAAAATACAAAAGGTTGAGCTAAGGCACGCATTAAAACGATTTTGGTGCCAGGGCAATTAAGAGGAAATCAATGCTTAGTATCTCTAAGGGGATAGTTAAACAAGACTTGTTAGGTATTTAAGTCAATGTAAGTTTAATTTTGAGCTTTAATGGGCTAGCTATTAGGCTAACTACTTTACCATTTTATTTTTTTGGTGGCTACAATTGAAGAGCCCTAGAGGCTCTCCAAATAATTATATATGTATATATTTTAAATTTTTGTATATTTATGTCTTGGATTTGGGATTTTATATTATATATATGTGTGTGTGTATGTAACAAATTTATATGTTCTTTCAATTCTGTTTGATGAATTACAGAATAACTTATTTTGTATTTTGTATTTTTTTTCTTCTCATTTTACAAGTTTTGTATGTTTGTATAAGCAAATTTATTATTATTGTAAATTTATATTAATAAAATATCAACAACTAGTATTTTTTTTTATTTTCAAAATTAATTAAGTTAGTTTAAATGATTAACTAAAATAAAAAGTATAGTTGAAAAACACAATAATTAAAATAATTAAGTAAAATAAAAAAATATATTTTTTTTATACTTTAACTAGTGAAAAGTAGATAATGTATTTGGAGTTAGCCGGTTGCCCATGAGTTCGTACACCTCACTAGAAGGTTTAGGAGTTTGACTCTATCCCACTTATGTGTGGGTCTTTTGTCCTTATATTTGTTTGGGGTATTTCTTGTGGATTTGTTGTATGCTTTTATTTATTTGTGTTCAAATTTCTTATACATAGCTTAATGTCTCAATTGATGGAATTCGCATAATATTTATAATTTATCCTGTATCGATTAAATCATACTAGATTAAGTCATATGTCCCAATCAAATAGGTTGACTACAAGATTTATTCAAATATTATATGTTCAATTAAATTAAATAAATTCAAATCATTAAGAGCAACTCCAATAATCAAACCAAAAAGGCTTGTCAAAGCCACCCAAAAAAAAAGAGAGTAGACCTCACAAAAATTCTCCTTCAAGGATAAACCAACATTGCCAAAATTGGCAAAACCAAATTTTATGCTAAGTTTGACTCAAAATTTAGCAAAGCCATTTTTTGTCGCATCGAATTTCTTGCTAAAAACCTAACTATTTTTCCCTATCAGAGTTTATGATTGCCACAAATCAAACTCACAACTATATATATATATTTTTTCTGATCTATAAAAATTTCTATTAAAGCAAAGATTGCCAAACGACACTTACAAGGAAATCAACAAGAAGCTTACACCAAACTAAAAAAAACCTTGTGTAAAACAAAGAAAAATCCCCAAATAAAACACCAAAGATAAGTTATGGATAGATTTAGACATAACATTCACACTGTAAAGTAGATGTCAATCATAAAAGCTTCACATTAAAATAAGTCTAAGATAAATATGTAAACTATATCTAAACTGTGCGGGTAAGTTAAGAACACACCAAAACAAAAACAAAACACAAACCCTCAAAACCCATAACTAGAGGCAGTGGCAGTGATGGATCTACCGGTTGAAGGCGATAAAATAGGATGATGGCGCAGATCTGGGGGATAGTTAATAGATCTGGCGGAAAGAGGAAGAGAACAGGTGGTGATGGTGGCCAAAATAGGAGGCATAGAATATGGATGCGACATCAAAGTGGATTAGAGAAGAGGAGAGAAGAGGCGGTGGATCCGTTAAGGCCATGACTGGAGTTGAAGCAATGGGAGATAAACGTCTCACAAAAGAGGAAGAGGGTGGAAAGTCCAAAGCATCCTAATTATTGCGTAGAAAGCATGGAAAAGAAAGAGAGAGAGAGAGAGGGGTAGGAGGAGGGGAGAGGAGACTGGAGGCCATTGGATTATAAAAACGTCTACAAATTATAAAAACTCAAAAATATTAAAATTTATAATTAGGAAGTTTAACCCCAATAATCACAATTTATCCATCTTCAAAAAACTAAAATATCAACTCAAAAAAAATATACTTATCTAGATCAGTGAGAGAGAGAAAGAGTTTAGTTGAATTAAAGTGGAGCTTGTAGAAATTAGTTGCATAATGGTTGATGTGGAAATTGGATTGCTCCAAAATAACAAGTAACTATTAAACCAATATAATCAAAATATTACTTTTTTACACTGTAATAAATTAAAATAACTATTGATAAAAAAAGAAAAAGAAAAAGAAAAAATAACAGTAGACATTTCCATACTCATATCAAACCTGATGCAATGATGACCAGTATGGTTGGCCTATTGAGTCAATAATTTGTAGGGTTTTTGGATAAAATTGAAAGAGGCAATGGGGTCCTAGTTTGTGTGTCTTTGTTGTTATTTAATCATAACATTCCCATTTTCATGCCTGAGAGACGGTGGTTTCCTACATGTTTCTTGAAGGACCACACCTTTCCAAAAGCCCATTACATCAATTAGGACACTTACCCTTAAGTCCCAAAGCCAGAGAGATGCACCATAAAATGTCTTGTATGCCAAAACCAGCAAATGAGAATATGTAGTCATCAATCACATTCACTAATAAAAAAGCTCGTAGTTCAACGACCTTGCTTCGTTGGTTTTGGTTTTTTTGCTTTTATTTTTGGGAAAACATTTAAAAAATTATTTGGCAAACTGTTTCTGAAAACAATCTACTATTAAGATATACAAAGAATTTTTGTTTTTGAATTTTTGAAAACTAGTTTGGCACAGAAATGAAACCGTTATAAAAATGATGTGTGTTTTTCTTTTTTTGTTTTATTTTTAGGGAAAGATTAAAAAAAAAACTTGTTTAGCAAATTGTTTTCGAAAACCAGTTTAGTTTTTTTTTTTTTTTTTTTTTTTTTAAACATTTTTAGGAAATACTAAAAATTGTTTTCCAAAATTTATGTAAACTATTTTCAAAAAAAAAAAGAAAAGGTAGATGTTTTTAAAATTTTCATTATTTTTGTTTTGAAAACATGAAAAATGAAAATGAAGCCAAGCAAATCATCATTTTTCAAGGCCTAACTTAGTTTAAAAAAGAACGTCAGCCCTTTCAATTATCGCAAAATCTATTAGTTTGTAAAATGTTTACTCACCTTATTTAAAAAATAAAAAATAAAAAAAAAACAAAAACAAAAACAAAAACTATGAAAGATAAATGAAACCTTAGGGTGGGGGATATGGGGGCATTTCCCTAAATAAGCCAAAATAATAAAGGAATTTCCAAACTAAGCCTAATTTTGAAAGAATTTCCAAAATAAGCTAACTTCATGATTCTGTCCGCGAGTTCAACAAATTCTCCCGTTTCGTGATGTTGGGAAATTTTAAATTCATTAATTATTTTTTTTTTTTTTGACTATTCATTATAAAAATCGTTTTCAAAAAAAAAAATTTCTTTTGAACTCGTTGTTACAAATCACGATTTCATCAAAAAAAAAAAAAATCCTTTTGAACTCGCGGTTACAAACCACGATTTTATCAACAAAAAAAAATTTCTTCTGAATTCGTTGTTATAAATCACGATTTTATTCAAAAACTTTTAATATATATTAAAATCCAATCAATACAAGACATAATTTCTTGGTAGCTCAAATGATAGACTGATGTTGCTTTGGCAAGGGGGCGTGAGTTCAAATCTCACGCCAGGCTTTTCCTTTTTCTTTTTTTTTTTCGTTTTTTTTTTTTTTTTTTTTTCACTCACTCTATACTTTATATATTTATTACGTAATTTTTTTATCAAAAAAAAGTAAAATATTTGTTTGGTTAACTAAAATTTTTTTCTATAAAACACAATTTTTTTCAAAATGTCAACATAATTGTTTAAAAAATATTCAGTGTATTTGGTTTCAGTTTTTTGGATTTAGTTGTTTGAAAATTGAGTTTTTTGATTTTTGTATTTTTTTGTTTTTAGTGAATATTTTTAAAATTTTAAACATTTTTTTTACTTTTTTAGATGCACCTTACTTAGATATATCTAAAAAGTAAAAAGTTTGTTAAAAAATATTTTTAAAAATTAATAAATACATAAAAATACAAAAAATATACAGAAAAAATATTTTAGTATTTTTAGTATTTTTTCAGAAAAATATACTCAAAAAAATATGCACAGTGAAAGCGTACTCAAAAAATATTTTTTCAGCAAAATGTACGCTTTTAAAATGTACTAAAATATTTTAAAAGCGTACATTTTTTGAGTACATTTTGCTGAAAAAATATTAAAAATACAAAAATATTTTTTCAAACATTTTTGTATTTTATGTATTTATAAATTTTAAAATATTTTTAACAAATTTTTACTTTTTAGATATATCTAAGTAAGGTGCATCTAAAAAGTAAAAAAAAATGTTTAAAATTTAAAAATATTCACTAAAACAAAAAAATAATAAAATCAAAAAACTTAATTTTCAAACAACTAAATCTAAAAATCAAAACCAAATACATCAATATTTTTAAACAATTATATTGACATTTTGAAAAAATGTGTTTTATAGAAAAAATTTTAGTTAACCAAACAAATATTTTACTTTTTTTGATAAAAAATTACGTAATAAATATATAAAGTATAGAGAAAAAAAAAAAAAAAAAAAAAAAAAGCCAAAGCAACATCACCACCATTTGAGCTACCAAAAGTTATGTCTTGCATTGATTGGATTTAATATATATTAAAAGTTTTTGAATAAAATCGTGATTTATAATAGCGAATTTTTTTTTGATAAAATCGTGGTTTGTAAAGTTCAAAAGAAATTTTTTTTTGAAATCGTGATTTGTAACAATGAAGTTAAAAGAAATTTTTTGATGAAATCGTGGTTTGTAAATGAGTTCAAAAGAAAAAAATTAATTAAAATCGTATTTGTAAATGAAGTTCTTAATCAAAATCGCCAGAATGGATACTCTTTAACTACAAATGAACTTTATTTTTATCATGCTCGTATTTTTCTTCACCTACTTTGCTTGGTAATATTTCAAATTAAGATTGTACACCCCCAACCTGCCACTTTATCATCACTTGAGTCAAGGTTCCAAGAGCCTTGTTTGGGGCATTTTTTCTTAAATTAAATGTTGATTGTTAAAAATTAAAATTTTAAAGTATTCATTCCCAAATTTTAGATGATCATTTAGAAGAAGAAAAAAAAAATTGTTTAAATTATTTCTGAGAGGGTAATTTATATGCAAATTGGGTCAAGCTGCAAACGCTGAGTAAAAAAGGGCCATTGAGTTAGTCCGGTTCCTAAGCACCTGTTGGTTATTTCGGTTGTACAGAGCACTATGGTTAGTTCGGTCGACGAGTTGCCGTACTCAGGAGCTTATATCGGTCAGGGCATAAGCACAACTAGTTCGGTCGAAACTAGCTAGATGTTAGCACGGCCCAAGTGACACCATAGCTAGCACGGTTTGAACAGGAAGAGCCAAGAATTAAAGGAGCAAAGGGCAGAACCGAACTAACGGTAGTTCGGTCTACTCTATGGCTCAGCATGACCATGTTTATTTTGGTCTGTTAGTAGTTCGGTCATGGTAAAACCATCTCACTTGGTTTAAGCAGTGAGGGGTGTTGAAGGATAAGCATTATCCTTCAGAAATATGAATCTTAGGAGGACTCTGCATAGAGGAGTAAAAGTCCTTCCAAGATTGTGCCACGCGGAACCTATAAAAGCTCACAAACATCACCTATGGAGAGGTAACGCAACTTTGATTTCCGAATACATAGAGCTTTTGTCTAGTTTGCTGAGTTGGGCATCAAAGAGGTTTCCGGCACACACTCGCCGGCTAGCTTACGTTTGTGTTTTCAGGTGATAAAACGACGACGTACGGAGGAGCGCAGACTTGATCAACAGGATTATACGAGAAGGTTTATTTCTTTCCCGTACAATTTCTATTTCATACGTTATAAATGAAAGTTACATAAAATACAGTGTAAATTTGCCCAAAAAAAGAAAAGAAAGAAATTGTAAGCAATTCTAATAAATTGTACCAAATAGAGCCAGAATATAACATATGGCAAGACAAATAAAAGTACAAGATGCATTTTAAAAAGAGTGAAGATTAGATTGTTTGGATCTTGAACTCGAAGACAGATTTGTATAGGAAAGAGAAAAGATAAGGGATTTTTTTTTTTTAAATTTATATTTCGTTCGCTTATTTATTTATTTATTTTTCCTTCTACAAATTTTCTACCCATCAAGCCTAAAATCCAAACACAATCTAAAAGTATTATGCTATTGCAACCTTCGCCTCCTCCCCAGCTAACACCACAACAAAATAAAAATATGATAATAATAAAGAAAGAAAGAAATAAATATTAAAAAAAAAAAAAAAAAAAAAACAAGAAGAAGAAGAAGAAAAGTTGTAGGCCAATTTTGTGGTTACATCAATATTGGGCCAGGTTGGTGAGGGTCAACCCTACTACCCCAAGCCCAGATCGAACAATAGTTATTGGACTTAAATTGGGCTCAATTGTTAAGTTCAGCACTTCCAGATATGATAAGAAGGGCTTGCTCCACAAGTTACATGGTGATTTCATTTGTAAATGAAGCAAGTCTCAGGCTTAGTTTGGCATCACCAAGCATTTTTTTTTTAATTTTTTTAATTTTTTTTTAAGTCTAAGCTTTCTATAAAACTTCTTTAATGAACGCCTAAAAAAATAAATAAGTAAATAAAGTAACTCGCCCTTGGAAAAACTTTTTAAAAAGTGCTTCTAAGAATGTACACCTCCAAACTTCCAGTAGCAGCGCAATGATTTTTTAGGCCTGGTGTATTCTTTTTTATATCACATAGTTTCCATTAGAGCTAGTTTGGCATAACCTAAATAAGTCAAAAAGTCAAAAAGTCACTGTCTTATTTAAGTCACATCATCTTATTTAAATCACATCATCTCTCTAACACATCACATCAAACCCAACCTAAATCCAACCCAAACCCACCAATAAGTCAAAAAGTATACTTTTTTAAGACATCCCAAACCAACCCTAGTGTCACAATTTTTTCTAACCATCATGCATATTGTCCATTTCATTTGTATTGAAATCTCAATTATATTCAATTGGATTAATATCATGAATAACAATATCAGAACTATCAAATCAATTCATCGTTGAGAATTGAATAGTATATATCCTAGGAAGATCTTTTATCTATATTGAATCCAAAAGTGAATTCTTGATCCAAATTAAATTTTTTTTTTTTTTTCTGTAAATTTTTTCGTTGGTTTCTATAACCTATCTTACGTCTTATTAACCCTTTAGATGATTAATATGTTTCACAATAATTGTTATATATATGTATATATATATATGTGTGCGCGCGCGCGCGTGTACATGTGTGTCATTAAATATACTATATGGATGTTTGGGAAGTGACTTTTATGTAGGTTTTTTTAGTTGTTTATTGGATAAAAAATTTTTAGTGTTTGGGAAGATAGTTGGATTTTTTTTGTGGTTGGATGTGATGTTTGTGAGAGAAAAAGTGAAATGATTATGAGATTGGATATGATATTTTGTTTGGATTTGTTTTTTTTGATTTTACAAAATCTTTGTCTTTTAGTGGAAAAAATAAGAAAAAAATCTGGGAACCAAGTTCCCAAATTTTTTATATTTAATATATTTCCCCAACTTTTAAACACATTTGATGCATCATTTTGTTATATGAGTTTAGCCCATCTAGTGAGCCCATTCAAATATAAACATAAAAGCCCAATAAGTTCCAAGGACTATCAACATTTTTGTTACACAAGTTTGGCCCATCTAAAGCTAGCCCATTCATTGCATAAACAAAAAAGCCCAATACCAAAGAGTAGACAGATTGAAAAAAGCCCAAAAAGTACCAAAGTCAAACTGAATGCAAGTCCAACTAGTTCGGCCCATTATTTTTTTATTTGTTTTTATTTTAATTTTTATGACAACTCATTTGGGCACAATTCTAAGGAGACGACTTTTGCATTCTTTTGTTTCAAGCGAAAAATATATTTTAGATTTTGCTTCTGTTTTTTTTTTATTTATTTATTTTTTATTTTTATTTTTTGGTGTTTGGTATGAGCAAAAAAGAAAGTAAATAGAACACATTTTCTATAAAAATATTCACCATGTTTGTTTTCAATTTTTTGAAAACACTTTTCAAAAAATTTTACATACTTATTTTCAGTATTTTTTTATTTTTACTGATTTTTTAAATATTTAAGCAATTTTTTTAACTTTTAGAACACCTAACATAAATACACTTAAAAAATATAATTTTTGTGAAAAAAATCTTTAAAAATTCACTTAATGCCCAAAATACAAATATAAATTTGGTATATTTTTTGTATTTTTGTGTATATATTAATTTTTTAAAATATTTTTTTTACTAATATTTTACTTTTTAGATACATCTAAGTAAGATACATCTAAAAAAATAAAAAAAAATGATTAAAATTTATAAAATATTCACTAAAAAAAAACACAAAAAGCAAAAAACTCAATTTTCGAAAAACTGAATCCAGAAATCTAAAATCAAACACTGATTGTTATTCAAGACAAAAAAATAAATCCAATTTTAAAGTGGAGTGATGTGATGTGGTAATCAATTATAATATTAAATGCAACATCCTATTTCATATTTTCTCTAATTATCAACCAATCAAATTACTTACACACCATTAAATTTAGAAAATAGGCATAGAAAATGAATATATATATATATATATTCTTTTCTATAATCATTGAAAAATGAGTAAATTTGAGCAAACAACATTTTCATTTTTTAAAGATTGAAAATAATTTTCGAATTATAATCTTAACAATGCCACTACTATCATACCACCACCACCACCACCGCCACCACTACCGCCACCACCACGCTTAATACTGTTATCCTACCACCACCATTATTATCACGAACTGCTACTACATCATTTTCAAGATCATAATTAAGGTTTCATTTGGGAAGTGTTTATTTTTTATGTTTTTTTTTTTTTTTTGATTATTTAACTATTTTAATAGGTTATTTTAGTTTTTGTATTTGGAAAGATGAGTTAAATTTTTTTGTTTAATTGTTGTATTAAAAAGTATATTTGAAATGATGTTGAGATAAGAAATTGACCAAATTGCCCCTAAGAAGAACTCATCCTTTTTTTAATCAGAACAAAAAAATGTTGACGTGGCACTATTTGGGAAGTACAGGTCAAACACAGTGTGGGAAGCACGGTTTGAGAGAGATCAGAGAGAGATGACAAATTTGTGATGGAACTGCTGAGTTGTCTTGGTAGTCAAGTTTTTAAGGTAAATCCGTCGACCCACGAGTCTTACTTCACCTCCTGTTTGTTTCATTGAATATAAAATAAAAAATATAATATGATGTCAGATTTAATCAAAATATATAATAAATAGATTATAGGTATGGGATAATATATCTCCTAATTTATGTTTGTTGACTTGATATATAAGATTAGATATATGTTATCCATTTTTGTTTTACAAAATATATTGTGAGATATAAAAAGTAATTTCTAAGATTGCTCTCATAATATTATATTAAATTAAATTAAATTAAATTAAATAATATTATATTATATTAAATTCAAAATTTATATTAAATTATATTAAATTCGATTATATTGTATTATATTATATTAAATTCAAAATTTATATTAAATTCAAAATTTTATATTAAATTAAATTCAATAATATTATATTATATTAAATTCAAAATTTGTATTATATTAAATTAAATAATATTATATTATATTATATTAAATTCGAAAAATATATTAAATTATATTATGTTAGATAGAAAAAAGGATAAATTGGACTTTTTAACTCATATCCAAAGCAAGGGGATATCATATAATTTGGGGGGGGGGGGGGGGTGGGGGTGGGGGGTGTGGTATTGTATATCCTCCACTTTTGGGGGATATACAATCCCTTGGTATATTATGGCTTCGTTTGAGAATCTTGGTTTGAGATTTTTTTGGTTATTTTAGCCACAAAAAAAATAAAATAGGTTATTTTAGTCACAACAAACAAAACATTACATTCAACCCATAATCATTACACTCTTCTCTCATAAAAAAAGTCAAAAAAGTCAAAAAGCCAAAAAATCCTTCCCAAACCAAACTTTTTAGTCCATGCTAAAATAGTCAAAAAAGTCAAAAAGTCAAAAAATCAACCCACTTACCAAACGGAGGCATATCCCCTTTCAAAAAAAATTGCAAACATAGGATTTATATATCCCACCAGATATAGGCCTTGTTTGGTAGAGCTGTGGGAAAGTACTTATAGCTTATGTCTAAACAGCTTATAGCTTATAACTTTCAAATGTCGATTTCAAATTATTCTTAAAGCATCTCTGCCCCCCACCACGAGAATAATCGATTCGACTTCCACAAAGCTATAAGCTATAAGCTAAACCAAACACATCGAAATAGCTTAAATTAAGCTGAAAGCTGGAATAAGCTGAAAATAATCTCTGCCAAACAGGCCCATAATATCTAATCTCAATCTTCATATCTTCCAATCAAACAGGGCCTAAAGTCTTTTAAGCTTTTTCTTTGAATGAGGCTAGGTCTCTGAGCTCACTTTTCAAACACCGCCTACATCTAGAAAAAAATATTTTATTCAAGAACAAACAGAGCATTCATTACTTAATGTCATTATGGATTTTATTTATTTATTTATTTTTAGCAATGCTCACTAACTTTTTAAAAAGATAAGAAAATTAAAAAGTCAAGTTTGCCTTTGAAGCAAAGAATTAATCATAAGCATTTAAGTCGGCAGTACTACAAAATTGTAATAAAAAATAAAAATGAAAATCAAAAATTTAAATTAAATAAAAAATAAAAAATAAAAAATAAAAACAAACTGTAGCCAGGAAGAGGAGGATGTGGTGTTTCTTTTCTTTCTTTCTTTCGGTTTGTTTTTTTTTGTTTTTGTTTTTTTTTGGCTGCGCCTCGTGTACTATTGACTTGTGAGTTATGATGTATGACCATGAATCTTTCCACTTAAAATTATACTAAGGTGTTTGGTATATATTAAAAAAATTTAAAAGTTAAAAAATTATTATTTTATTTAAGTTAAATCATCTTATTTAAGTTACATTACATTTTTATCATATCATTTCAAATCCAATCCATATTTTATAAAAATTTAAAAAGTATACTTATTTAAAACATCCCAAACAATCTCAATTAACTTATCAAAGCAACTAGCTGGCTAGCTTAGTGGATTGCACAAATGGTTTGGCACAGGGAATACAAATGAGTTGAGTTGAGCTAGTTTTAGGCTTTGTTAAGAAAGTGAGTGAGTTTTTTTTTTTTTTTTTTTTTTTTTTTTTTTTTTTTTTTTGACTCTTTAGTTATTTCGGTTTTATTTGTCATAATTTAAATTTTTTTAAAAATCAATATCTTATTTAAGTCACATCACTTCTCTATCACATCACTTCAAATCTTATCCATACTCAACTTATATTTCATAAAAATTCAAAAAGTACACTTATTTAGATCATCACAAATCACCCACTAATTTGGGATTAAAAATCTTATTTGGGATGAATTTTTTGACTTTTAGGATTTTTATGAAAGAAAAAGTGAAATGATTATGATTTAGATGTGACTTTTATCTTATTGATATTTTCATTTTTTTTTTTTTTTTTTTTGTGTGGCTATTTTAGCCCCAACCTCATTTTAGCCCCATGTTATATTTGGGCTTATTTATTAGATTTTAATGAGTTCGAAATCAAACTTGAACTCAATAAAAATTTAACAAACTAAGCTCGAACCGATTTAGCTTAAGCTTGACTCAAACTCGAACTTATTCACAAGCCTTAACAAGTCAAAAAATTTATAAATACATATTTACATATAAGACTAAAGTTACAATTAAAATTTTAATTATATAATATATTATATATAAACAATATATAAACATACTAAAAGGAAAACCAATGTATACTAAAAGAATAATATTTTACTAATATAATAATATCTAACCATTATTTCTATCTAATAGAAATAAAGGAAGAAGATGATACAAAACATCGTATATTATCTATAGTTAGTAATTATTTATATTTCTATTTTTTTAATATATAAATAGCATATTTATTTTATTTTTTATACATATTTTTATATTATTTAATATAAAAATAATAAATATTAAACGAGCTAACTAACGAGTCAAACTTTAATATGTTTAGGTTTATTTATTAAGATTTTAACGAGTTCGAGCTCAAACACAAAAAAAATAAAAAAATAAAAAATTAACAAATCAAGTTCAAACAAACCCTTACTAAGTCGAGTTTGAACATATTGACAAACAATTCTATTCATTAAAGTCCTATTTAGCACTATAAGGCATTATTTAGTTTACTAGAATCAAGTTTGAAATTGAATGGTGATTTTTGTCAAAATATTTATTTTTATATTTGATTTGATTTGATTTGATATATATATATAATAAAAGAAATTACTTTTCACCTACTTAAGAGAATGATCGTGTATTTAAAAAAAAAAAATTGCTTGAAATATCTAATTTATCATTTTAAAAAATCACATCTAATGATATGTTTAACAAGTGTCAAATTTTGATTTGTTAAACATTCTATCAGTGGGGCCTAATTTCAATGCCACATCATTATAGATTATTTATGAGTGATAAATTAGAAGATGTAACATTGTTGATCATGAAAAATGATTAAGGGGTTATTTAGGGTGATAAATTAGGAACGTAGCATTGTCAATTAAAAAATTAGAAAGTAATCAATCCATTTCCTATTTATATATATATATGAAGGAATTTTTTTTTTCTAATGGGAAGTTTCTTAAGAGTTCTAAACTCTTATTTTAAAATTATTGATTTTTCAATTTACGAATAGATTAAAAAAATTAGTGGCTAATTTATTTATTTATTTTAGAAATAATAATTATCCCTTAATTTATAGATTTCAAATGAAATGATAACAAAAATATTTCATAATCTCTCCGTTCTAATCTCTCACCGATTTTCAAAAGAAAATATTAAAATATGCCTTCCTTCTCTCTCCCAAAAAATTAGATAATATTTTTTATGAGAGTTGTGGGTAACTATTTATATATTATTATATCTTATATATTATATTATAACATAACATAACAAAACAATAATAATAATTAAAATAAGATATATAAATAGATAAAATTAATAAATTTGATTTCGATTTATAGTTAAAATATTTCTTTTACCACTCAATATCTAATTTTAAATTTTAAAAATCTTTAAAGTCTATCTAAGCAAATCTAATTTGAAAACATCTCTGCTATCATACTTTAAATTAATAAAACTCACATATCTATCACACAACTTGTCACACCCACAAAATTTAGCCCATTAAATATAAAACATAACATACATTATTAAAAGAAAACATTATATTATTTCATTCATCAGAGTATTACGAAATAAAATATCAAAATAAATGCCCTACGGGCTTATATCTTGCCAAGCCAACACTTGGACACAATTTCATGAGTTCTAACTCAAAACAAATAAAGCCTTAGGCTTGAATGTTTATATAGTTCAAATAAAACAAATAAAACATATAAAGCAAGTCTTCAAATCCAAATCCTCACAAGCTAAGTCTTTGAAGGTAGTGAACCACCTGAACCTGAAAATGAAGTTCCCATATAGGGTGAGCCACAGCCCAGTAGAGAAATACTAAACCAAGCATAAGAATTAACTAAAGCAGTAGTACCCGATACATGGTTAACACAAGGTAATCAATTTAAAATTTTATGACACGAATGTCTACATTGTCTATGACACATGGTCTATGACACAATACACCTTCCATTTATACAGACATGGCTCAGAACCTGGCCATACAACTCAACAAGGATAACAAATCAAGTTGAACCTTTCTTATAACAAAATAAACACACATGCTGGTGTTATAACAATCTCAATCAAATCCACTTCCATACTTCCCTACTGATACACCTGGTGGTGATGTATCATATCAACAACTAATAGAAATATTTCTATTATCAATAAGCATCCACATATGTGATGCTACTGGAGTCCATCCCCTATCTCCTCCCAACAAATCCGGTTTAGAGGTCCATCCCATATCTTCCCCTAAACCGTGGAGTTCATCCCCTATCTCCTCCAAAACCAAATGCATATGCAACATAATCAATGCTTGACATACACAACACATAATCAATACACGAATATTCTGTATTAATTCAACAGTCAAATAAATGACTCAATTTCAGTTATACCTAAGCCGCATGCAAGGTCTACAACAATCAATGGTTATCCTCCACCGATAGCCCAAAACAATTATTTCTAAACAAGAAATAAATATAACAACACAATAAAAATTCATCCTTCTCATAGGTAAGTATTTAAACTACCCAATTACATAGTTAAATCACTAAGTTCCCCAATCTCATGAATTAAACCCAATATCACAATTTTCCCTTAAATTAATTATATAAATTAATCTATGACAAACCCTAAGGTTTCTCCCAAAATTCCCAAACTACCCCCACATACCAAAATACCACCACTTAGGATTAAAACGTATAAATGGAGTAGGAAATCCCTACCTCGAAGAAATAACTCAAAAAGAAGAAGATGAAGATGATGCCCAAATTCCAAAGTGCTCCAAATCCAAAACTGTTCAGATTAAATGAAAGCCCTCGACTCACTCTACCTTTTTAATGAAGAAACTAGGGTAGAAACACACTCTAGGTGGATCAATCCTAAGAGAGAAGATGAGTTGGGAGAGAGAGAACTCGTAACCTAGGGTTTGGAATCTGAAAAGAGGAAAAAAAACTGCTTTAAAACGCCAAAAACACGATTTTATACCCAGCCGCCCCGCTCGAGCGGCCAAACCCCCGCTCGAGCAGCGGATGCACACTCTCAAGACTTTTCAGATGAGCTCCCGCCGAAGCGCCCAACTCCTCTCGGCGGCACTCCCGCCGAGCGCCCAACTCCGCCGAAGGCGTCAACCTTGCACAAGAAATACTAGATGGGTGTTTTCCCCGCTCGAGCGCCAAAACCCCCGCTCGAGCGGAGAAGCAACAACAAATCCCCGCTCGAGCGTCAAACTTCCCGCTCGAGCGGACAAGCCAAAATCTGGGCAACTAGTTTTGGTTCCTAAGCTCAACCATCCTGTTCCAAACCCGCCCAACACATCCTATAACTCCAAATAAGAAAATATAGGACGACAACAACCATTTCACAAAGATAGAATCTACGGAACCTAAGTCCGGATACAAACATCGAATGGGAAAAGACCGGGGTCGCTATACAACTTACCTAAATAATAATAATTAAAAAAAATAGAAATCACGGATAAATTAAATTAAAAAAAAAAAGAAACCCACAACTCCATCTTAAATAAATTAAAAAAAATAAAAATAAATTGAAACTACACAAAAATAAAGAAAATAAGAATTTAGATGTGGATCTCAAAATGATACGACAATATCCAAATTTGAATTATGATTTAATAATATAACTATCTATTTTTTTTATTATGTATATCTATCAAAATTTTAAATCACTTAATGGGAGAAATTAATCAATTTTTAAGTTTTATTTAAAGAATAATCTGATTAATTATCCTAACTCCTAGAGTTCGTGGGCATTGGCAAAGGAGTTGAAGGATTGGGCTAAGTGAGGTCTAAGCTGTTGGAAGTAATATCCTACTACTCCATAAATTTATTTGTTTTTTAATTTTATTTTTTTTTCATGTGTGATACTCTTTCTCTGTTGTTGGTTTTAGTTTTGGTTTCAGTTTTAGTGAGATTTATGTGTTTATATACATATTTACATGGTGGAGAAGAATTATTAATAATGATAGTTGCAATTGAAGTATATATTCCCATTTTGTGCCAATAATTTTGATTGGATTTTATTTTCTTCAATAAAGACAATAAAATTGAAGTAGAAAAAAATGGCTATCAAATTTTTTATTTTTTATTGTCGTTTCATTTTATGAAAAATGTGAAAATTTATTGAGAATTCAAGATTTCTACTATAACATTAGATTTTTATATAACTAGGTAAATTTGGAATTTTTGAATATCATTGTGTTCTTTATTTTTAACCTCTTTCTATCCCATTGTACCATTACTGCTATTGGTTAATTTGTTAATTGCAATTCAATTAATTAAAAATGAAAACTTAGTATAAATTTCATATATATTAGAGTTAATTTGTTACCGCTATAATTATATATAATAGCATGATATATAAGAATAATCTCTAAATATAATTTCAATTTTTTACGGGCGCTCAATTAAAGACTTCAATTTTGAAATTTCTGGAGCTAAAGGTCCACACTCTAATCTATCTTGTCCATAAGGAAAAACTCTCTCAAAATGACCAAACTAACCCTCTATATATATACACACACATGGTACTCAGAGTCAAATGACCAAACCAACACTTCTGCCTCTCTCTTTTTTACCTTCTGAGCTTGCCATCATCGTCTCATTGTTGTCCCACCACTTCCCCTCACCTTCCACCGCTACCTCTGCTATCTACCTTTTACGGGATCTACTTTGTAATCAATGACAACCGCCGCTGCCACCACAGATCCAGATCTACCACCAACACTGATCGAAGCATGAGAATATCGATATGAGTTTCCAGCGTTCAATCCGAATATTGATCCGTTGCTTCACTGTCGCGGTATTCCAAGAGGCGGCAATAGAGTTTGAATGGCTTGAGATCTCGAAGAACTCGAGTTACATGCTGTTGACGCCATTACAGCGACTCAAGCTGTCTTTGCTCCATTTCTTTCTCGTCTGATACTCTAAATCTAGGGTTTTGTCGAGCTGCAAGTCAACGATGGAGCTGGTGTGGTTTTCAGAGTTGATGAGGAGAAGGAAATACCTTGCTTAGTCGTAAGTCTCTCTCTTGGTAGGTAGCATCTTCTGTTTCTTGATACAACCACATAACACACAAACAGAGAAAGAAAGATGGTGTTGAGGTTGCAAACATAGATGATTTCGTAGAAGATTGAACTTTGGTATTCATCGATTTTTTTATTTTTTACTTTTGATCTGGCTGGTTGTTAATCTATTTTTTTTTTTTTTTTTGGTTTTGTTGTTGTTGCTGTTGATTGGAACATATAAATGATCTTGGAAAGAGAAACAGAGAGAAAAAACTCAGATTATGATCGGTATAATTTCAACAAATAAATGTTGTTGTAAAGAGAAGCGAGAGAGAGAGAGAGACATAGAGAGATAGTGAAAAGAGAACTGGGATTGTTTCAACAGATAAAACAATGAGTGGAATTATTGCACACAGATCAAATCTTGTTTCAACAAATAAAAAAAACAGAAGGTTTTTTTTTTTTTTAAACATATAAAAAATGAAGTTTGTGCCTGTTTGTTGAATTTTTATTTGAACAGATAAAAAAAAAATTTGAACACAAAGGTTCAACAAATAGGAAAAAATAAAAAATTAAACAGATAAAAAAATTTAAAATTGAACAAAAAAATTTTCAACGGATAAAAATATGGGGTACTTACGTGTAGATCCTAATAAGTAGACTTATTGTCTAATAGGTCCTATAAAAAAAATTTATCATAAAAAAATGTCACTAATTGTAAGTTTTAGCGACAATTTATAAAAATCATGACAAAAAAAAGTCACTAACTGTTAATTTTTAGCGACATATACAAAAAATTGTCACAAAAAAATTGTTTTTAGCAACAATTTTACCAAAACTTATTTTCAATAAGACTTGATGGAAATTAAGTTCAATTATTAGGACCTATTGGTAGTTTACCCTAAAAATAATGTCAACAAAATAAAAATAATTTTAACAGATAGTCAACAAAAAGCTAAAGAAATTTAAAAAAAAAAAAATGTCCAGGGATAAAATTGAAAACAAAATATTTTTCAAGACTTCTCACCAAACTATTATACAAAATGTGATATCTCATCAAAAAAAAAAAAAAAAAAAAATCTCTTGGACCTAATATCTTATACTTTCTTTATATTAGATTTATCACCAATTAACCATGTTTTTTATATGATTAAAATAGTCCATCTTAAATATAGCTTCTTTTATTGCAAAAAGTCCAATCTATTTTTATTTTTTTTTGCTTTTAAAAAAAAAAATAATTTGAAACATCAGTGGTCTATATCCACAAAACAAAACTGATAAACACACACATTTCTTTTCTTTTTTTAATAGATAGGATATTTGCAAATAAAAAATGTTTGACACCTCAAAAAAAAAAAAAAAAAAAAAAATCATAATCCGAATGTGGTTATAAGTGTCAATTTTTATAAAAATATGAGAATATAATTAATCAAATAATACATTTCAACTAACCACATATTCAAACTTTCACTATTTCAAGATGCTGTTTTAATATAATTTCAATTAAGAGAATCTGCAATCCTTACTATTTTTTTTATTAAATTATAATTGAATAAAAATTTAAAAAGATGAAGTATTGGAAATTATTCTTTTTTCATCAAAATTGATAAAAAGGAAAAAAAAAAATGGGATAAGAATGAAAGTTCCTTTAAAAATTGATAAAAATTTAATGAAAAAGTTAAAATAATTCATATCAAATCAAACTTTTATTATTCAAATTTCACATCAAATTAGATAAAAAAACTTTTTAAAAGAAAATGATGAAAGATTGGAAATACTCTGAAGCCTTCTTATTTTTAAAGACTAGAAATTTGTATGCTTATTATATTCATATTGTATTTTTAGTTATGAAATTGAAATAATAAAAAAAATATAACTTAAATTATTGGATTAATAATAGAAGCGCCATATCAATTATTGTGAAATATCATTTCACTTCACATTTAATAATAAAATTGTCTGTTTTTCTTAATTATAATTTTTAAATTTGTATATTTTCATAATGAAAGAGATATGTCATAGCACATTTAACCTTATTTAATCAGGTTTAACATTTTTTTAATGCAAATTATCAAAATTACACTAAATAAATTTATATATATATATATTTTTTAAAATTTTTTAAAATTAATAATTTAACTTATAAATTTTATGTATAATACAAAAAAATATTAAATTACTTTAAAATAATTATTATTTTTATTTTAAATTTAGGGTAAATTACAAATACACCTCCCGATGTTTACTTAAATTACAAATTACTTCCTGTGTTTCTAGAAATTATATTATGCCTCCTGAGATTTCTAATTTCATAACAAATAGGTCCTTTTATTAATAAATCATCAAGTTAATTAACAGTTTTTAATCATGTTAAAATTTTATTTCAATTAATATTAATAATTCAGATAATTTTATTATTGTATAGGTGAACAGTTAGAAATTTCACTTTTTCAATTAATTCTGTTAAATAAAAATTTTTGACAGGAAGGTATTTGTAATTTTCCAAACTATAAGGAGCAATTCGTATCTTAAGCAAACTTTAAGAGGTGTATTTGTAATTTACCTTAAAATTTAATATATCCCATACATAGTACACGGGTTACCACTAGTTTAATATTTTGTCAGTGATTACTTTAAAATTATTTTGATGTCGATTCGTCGGCAAGATCTAATAGCTCAATCTCTAATATTGCTCCTAATAGTTGCCTTACTTAGGAGTGTAAAAATGGTCTCATGTGCTCGACACTTACTGCCCAACTGAGTTTAGGCCTATTTGGGCCTGGGCCTGGGCCCAGATTGAGCCCTTGGGCCTGGGCCATTATTTTGAAGCCCAACTCGGCCCGTGGGCTCGACCCGACCTGTGGCCCAGTCCATCGACCCGTTTAAGGCCCACTCAAGGCCCGGCCTGCTTGAGGCCCAGTGTCTTTTTTAGTAGAAAATAAAAAAATTTTGGTAAAAAAACAAAAAAAAAATGGTCAGGCCTGTCCAAGCCCGAGGCCAAACCCACGCCCACAAGGCTGGCCCAAGGCCCGAGTACCCTTGGGCCTAATTTTTTTGACCTGTGGGTCAAACTAGCTCAACCCGAATTTTGGTGGGAGCCCACGAGACCTGACATGGGCCTAGTCGGATTTACATCTCTAGCCTTATTGGATGAAGAAAAAAAAAATGTAAGCTGTATTTGAAAACAATACATACAGTGGTGGGGACAAAAAACTAAATTAAAAGGGATAGTTATTAATTATAACTTTAATTTTTTTAATAACCAACAATAAGAAGATAATAATAAAATTTTGAATTAATATTAAGTACAAAAATTTGAATAAATTATTACAAAACTATTTCACATAAAATTTTACAATTAATTTCGAGTAAAATCGGAAAGAAAGTATTGCGCATAAGTAATATATCATGGACAATGTAAAAAAAAATCATATTTTAAGTCTTGAAATAAATTATATAATGGTAAGATAAATAAAATTTTTACAAAATTTGATTAAAAATTTCATATAATAGTGATATCACATCATCATTGACATATGATATTACCAACCAATAATAAAACAACATATGAAGGGTAAATTCCATATGCAAATATAATTAACAATTTAGTAACTTTTACGTATTGTGGAGATATGGTTTGGAAATACTCTTTTGATCCTGTAGGATGCTCTTAATCCTCAGCTAGTTACCTGAAAAGGAATGAACACTCCAGTCGGGGGTGCCGGAATTAGCACTCCGACGGATAAGTCAGTCTATACTCTCTTGGTTGCTTGTATCTCAAGTTAATCTTATTTGTTCTTACATACATTTTCTTAGTTGATGCTTCTTTTATTTATAATCGTCCTTGATATTGATGGTTGGGCCCACATTTCGACCAACGAATAATTGCTTATTCGGCTATTTTGTTCTACCTATTCGTACTCGCCCAGTTTACAGCTGGTTCTACGGCCGATCTGGTTATTCGGCCTCTGTCCCTCCAGTATAGAGTCGTATAGTACATAACTTGATTTCTTTCTCTAAACTAAATCGGCTTCCCTACATAATAACATTATTTGGCTCCCACAATTGCCCCCCAAACATCCTATTAATGTCAGTTATTCGGCATGTTTGGTCTTGGACTTAGAGGGTCAAAAAATACAGCGGTTTTCCTTATTCCAATGCAAGCGTCAAAACGCCTACTCTTTTTAGGAATTATTATAATCTCCCGCCCCTTCATACACTTCATTCATTAAATACGATTTGAAACCGTGTTGTCTCTTCGTTTGTATGCTTTTTTGAATACACAAGATTTCTCGTTGCCTGTCAGTTCACCTCCATCGCTTCATGTCCTCTGCAACTTCTTTTCGTTCTTCATTGTCCTCCTCATTTCTTGTAAGTTTTTCTCTCTTCCATTTTGACTCCCATTTCCTTGTTTGTTTTTTGTTGAGAGTGTCCACTTTACTGGCTATGATGGCGAAACATTTGAGAGCCCTTCTTTCGGCGGATCGAGTCTCTGGTTTCTGTTGCCATTTTTCCATCCCCGACGATGTCTATCTGTCACTCTTGGCAGAGAGCGTAATTGACATGGAGAGGACTGATGAGAGTATAATCGTCTTTCCTCTCCTGTCAATCGCTAAGGGCGGAGTCTGTTTCCCCATTCATCTATCTTTGAGGGCTATCCTTCGCCGTTGGGGTTTAATCCCTTCTCAGCCAAACGTAAATTTTTACCGAATAATAATGGGAATTGTAGAACTAAACCGACGCCTTAGGCTTAACTTTGGAATCCCTACTATTCGGCATTGTTATGCCTTGGCTAAATCCTCTGGCCGGTAGCGGCGCTACTTCCTCAGGGCCAAGGACACCGGCCATCATTTGGTGACTATGCTTGCTAGCTCTAGCAAGTGTGTTGATGATGTTATGGTCGTTGTCCACGGCAACTGGGAATTCGGTGAGGGCGAAGATCACCTAGATCTAGTGCCCAGGCGAAGAGGCGAACCAGGTGGCCGTTTAATCCCCCACGAATTTTTATTAAGTATTTACCTGGTTCAAATTCTACGTATTTACCATTTTATTTGTGCAGGAAACGATTTGAAAAAAGTTCTCGTCTCGGCCGATGACGTTATACTTGCGCAGATCAAAACCACACTTCTAGTTCTTTGGCCGTCCGAATCTCCAGAAGCAAGGGAGGGCGGCCCATATTCTTCTGAGATACGAGCCGACTTACGCTACTTTTTTGGCCGCAGATAACATTCCGATTCCGAGGAGTGAATAGCACCTTACGACGTTTATTTTTCTGAGATTCAAGAACCTTAGGCAGATTGGTCTTGAAGCTTCAGATTCAGAGCCAGCGAACGAGCCAGCGGACGAACAAGCAGCCGAAAGAGTCGCTAAACAGCCAAATCAACCCTCCTTGGATAGATTCGACGGACTAGAGGAGGAGGTTGACGTGGCACTAAATTTGGCTTTTGAAGAAGCCGACCTCAATTCTCCATCCACTTCTGGTCGAGCGGACGTGTCCTTCGAAGATATTTTCATTGACTTAGGGGACCTACCTGGCTCATATCCTAACAACATAGCTGGAGAGTCGCTTACTCAAATGGCCAGGCGGAAAAATGCCAAGAAGATAGCTTCCCGTAGGAGAGCTGAAGCTGAGCGAACTGAAATTCCACCCCCTCCACCTGACGCTAAGGCAGAATCCCCTCCACCTGTTCCTGTTGAGGAGACGGTTCAGACTGATGTGGTCGAAACGGAACCTGTTGTCGATCAACAGGAGGGTCAAGTGACGGAGCACAGGGGGAAAAAACGTCCGGCCGAACACGAAGCCGATTATTCGGAAAACCTATTGGATAAACGGCCATGCATGGAAGAATCAGACCTGGTTGTGCCGTTTACAATACAACTAAGGATAAAGAACGTGCCAGTTGCTTCTGATGCATCGGCTGTAAAAGACGCCACTGTGGCCTTGAGCTTGGCCTCCTTCATTTCTCTGTCGATTGATAGAGCAACCTTTAAGGCAGAGCCCGATCTGCTGTCCATCGCATTAGCCGCTTAATCGGTAATATTGGTACATGATCCTTGTTTATAATTTTGCAAGGCTAAACAAAAGAAATTTTTTTATATTAGCTAACTTACTGATTCCTTGTTTTGTAGGCGGCGAGAAGGATAGATATGATTGGTCGTTGCCAACATGATGCTATTGAACAGATCGGCTTTCTCACAGCTGAGGTGGAAAATGAAAAGGGCAAGGCAGTAGAGGCCTCTCTCAGAGCCGAGTCTGAGGCCATGAAAGCGACGGAAGAAAGAGCGAAGGCCGATGTCGAAGCAGATAAGGCCAAGACTACTGACTAACTGAGACTGGCCGCCAAGGAAAGGGCGAACGCAAGCGAAGAAGCGCTCAAATTGGCCAACGAGACGATTGCCAAGATGGAGGCCGATTTGGAGGAGTCGAAGAGGGCGATAGTAAATGCCGAATATGAGATTTCCAAGTCATTCCAAGCTGGCAAGGAAGCAGCCTTGGAGAACTATGTTGAGGAAGTGCCTAAGTTCGAGAATAGGGGGTTCAAACACGGCTGGCTCAAAGCCTTAGCTACCGCTAATGTGGTATCGGAGCAGCCGATTCCGTACGAGCAGGTAGACGTTGAGTCGCTGGAGTCTGACCCTGAAGATTGACCTAGGGTCAGTATTTTTCATTTTGTTTTGATATCATGTGCATGTAGGTTTTGCTAGATTTGTTAGATTTTTGACTATTTATTTTTGTGAAAAGCTAACGTAGGGTACTTTTAATTTGTAAAGTGACTTCTGTTTGTACTCAATTTATGAATGAAAATTGCCTTTGCATTTCTGCCTGATGTATGTGCTTGTTAACGGCTAAGTAGGATGTAAAAACATGAAATGAGATGAATGAAACAAACTAATGAATTAATCCAGCACTAAAATAACTGCATAGTACTACGACTTAGTTGAATAGATTAATGAATTTGCCCTTGCTCCAACAAATGGATGAACAGGACCGCCGAACAACGGCAGTTCAGGGATTGGCTAGGGCATAATAACATTTCGGTGCACTCTGATATTTAGGTCGAATAGATTAGTGAATATGCCCTTGCCCTAGCAAATGGATGAACAGGACCGCTGAACAACGGTAGTTCAGGGATTGGTTGGGGCATAATAACATTTCGGCGCACTCTGATATTTAGGTTGAATAGATTAGTGAATATACCCTTGCCCTAGCAAATCGATGAACGAATTGTTGAACAACGGCGATTCAGGATTGGTCACAAGAACATGTATTCGGCGACTCTGATATTTAGGCCGAATAGATTAGTGAATATGCCCTTGCCCCAGCAAATTGATGAACATGGCCACCGAACAACGGCGGTTCATGGCGTAGAGCATTGAAGGAAACACTTTGGGAACGCATTCGTTTAGGGTCCACATTGGTGTCCAAATTTGGTAGATCACAGGAGAGAGAAGAATAGTGGGTCTGAACTAGATGTTTAGAAGACTATTCTTCAATAGCAGAGAAGAGAGTAAAACACTGGCTGAGTTGGATTCAACGATGAATCGAGGTGGCGAACCGTTGCGAACGGGAAATAGGACGTCGGGGGAGCACGAAAGGCGCCATTCTCCACGTTGTCGAAGCAGGTCACCTAGGAAGGAAAGGTAACAGGAGAGGAACTCTCCTCGCTCGAGAAGTGAGACCAGTGGGGCACCACGCCCATTGAGCTTTGCAGTCTTCGTGGGGAACAAACCGATGATAGAGGCAGATTCGATTATCTGCGATCCAAACGTGGCAGTTGAATTCGCTCGATAGATCTTTTCGCCGGAAGTCCAGCAGTCGATGGTTAGGCGACTTGATTTTGAAGTTTTTGGGAGGGCGTCCATGGAGCAGCGAAAGGGCTTTATATTTCATACGAAATCGGCATGCGTCTCCATGCCGCGCGGTGGGAGATTGAGCAGAAAGATAAGTGTATTAGGAACTTAGAGGTGCGCGTAGAGAGAGCCGAGCGAGAACTAAAGCAGGCAAAAGCTGCTGGACATCATTTGGCAGGTCAAGGTAACCTGATTATAGAGGAGATAGTAACCCAACGGCTGCTAAACCAGGCCATTGCTGACCGAGATACGGCAAGCATGTTTGCTGAAGAAGCGATAAGGACGAATGCCTATGAAGAGGGATTTTTTGACGGTCGGAAGATTGGTATAGAGAAGATGAAGGAAAAACTGGCTGAAGAGGTAAGCCGATGCAAAAATCGTGGATCCAAGCATGGGTGGACCAAGGCTCTTCAGGTAGTGGGCATTGATTTGGCGTCGGCTTTTAAAGCCGAGAAGACTGACAACGAGAATGGTGTCGAATAATAGATTTCTCTTCATTTTTTTTTTGTTTTTGTTTTTGTTTTTATTTGTGCATGTATTGAATGAAACAGATCAAAGATATGCATGACCTATTACAAATTTAATGCGAATTATGTATTTACGATCTATTGAATAAAACATCTTATTTTGAATGTCTATATTGTTTCAATTATTGTTCGTAAATTAAGTCATGACCATCGATTACTGTTAATCGCGTTTACGGCAGCCAATTGCGATGTCGACGAAGCGCTCCGATTCCGGATGTTTACTCGGCCCAACTGTGACATACACAGAAGGGGCTCCGAATTCGGAGGCTTATTCGGCCCAAACGTGTCAATCGCGAATGGGGCTCCGAATTCGGAGGCTTTTATTTTGGCTAATCGTGTTATCCACGAAGGGCGCTCCAAATCCGGAGGCTTATTCGGCCCAAACGTGTTATTCGCAAATGGGGCTCCGGATTTGGAGGCTTTTATTTTGGCCAATCATGTTATCCACGAAGGGCGCTCCGAAATCGGAGGCTTATTCAGCCCAAACGTGTCATTTGCAAATAGGGCTCCGAATTCGGAGGCTTTCATTTTGGCCAATCGTGGTATCCACAAAGGGCGCTCCAAATGCGGAGACTTTTGATTTACTGAACTAAATTTCACATATCGAGGAAATAAGAGGCTTTGCATTGTAAAAGTGAAAAGCTGTACACGACGAACATTCAAAACAAGTTATCATGCCCCACAAGTCGAGTTAATGATAAAATTTATGCAAATGCGTGAAATTCTAAGGACGTGGCAGACTTCTCCCAGACATGTCCTTAAGCCGATATGCCCCTATGTCGATTATTGATTTAACCTGATAGGGGTCGTCCCAAGTGGGACCTAGCTTTCCGTTAGCGGGGCTCCTCGTAGTGGGAAGGACTTTCTTGAGGACCAATTCTCCAGGTATATAACGTCGCAGCTGCACGCATTGATTATATGATTCAACGAGCTACTGCTGATACCGCGCCATAGATGCGAGGACATGATCTTGGCGTTCCTTGATCAAAGTCAAATCTAATGCTAACATCATGTCATTACGGCCCAAATCGAAGACCTTCATTTTCAGAGTGGGTAAGTTAATCTCTAGGGAGATAATTGACTGGGATCCAAAGCATAGGGCGAACAGTGTTTCCCCAGTGGACCGCCTCGGTGTAGTGCGATGAGCCCACAGCACACTGGGGAGCTCTTCGACCCACCTGTCTTTAGCTTTCTCTAACCGTTTCTTGATGCCGTCCAAGATCGCTTTGTTGGAGGCTTCAGCTTGACCATTGCTCTGTGGATAAGCCGGGGTGGAGAAATAGGGCCGAATACCATACGTGCTTCATAATTCTCGGTAGACGCCGTCGTTGTCTAAAATGAGTGCTCTTGGAATGCCGAATCGTGTTATGATATTTTTCCATACAAAATGCCTAACATCAGTATCTTGAATGTGTGTTAATGCCTCCGCTTCAACCCATTTTGTGAAGTAATCTGTCGTGACAATTAAGAATCGCTTGTTCCCTGGGGCCTCGGCAATGGTCCGACGATATCAAGTCCCCATTGAGCGAACAACCAAGGACTGGTGATAGAGCTTAACCCCTCAGCAGGCAAATGAGTTAAAGGGGAAAACTTCTGACACTGTTCACATTTCTTGACGTAACACTCGGCATCAGCTCTCATGGTCGGCCAATAGTACCCCTGTGTTATAGCTCGATGGGCTAAAGAACGCCCGCCAGAATGGGCACCACAACTACCTTCATGTATTTCAGTCAAGAGTTCCTCGACTTTATCTGGGTAAATGCATTCTAGGTATGGACAAGAAAGGGATTTTTTGTAGAGCTTTCCTTGCGGATCTAAGTAATACCGTAGGGCTTTGCTTCGCAGTTTGTGCGCTTCTTTCTTGTCCGTTGGGAGCTATTCGGAAAATAGGAATGTAGTGATAGGGTCCATCCAACTTGGACCTGATTCTATGACATTGATATGAATTGACTCCGAAAGGGCAATGCACGGCTCAGGGATGAATCCTACTTCAATTGTCTGTTTAATTTATGAGTTGATGGTAGAGGCTAGGCAAGCCAGGGTGTCTGCATGTGTGTTCTGATCCCGAGTTATTTGATTCAATTCATGATGGTTGAATTTGCCAGCAAAGAATTCACTATTTTCATGTAGGCTGCCATAGGGTCATTTTTGGTTGTGTATTCCCCCTTTAATTGGTTAATGACTAGTTTTGAGTTGCTGAAGATAAATAGACGCCGAGCACCAAGGAGAAGTGCATTTCGTAAGCCGGTTAACAATGCTTCGTATTCGGCCTCATTGTTCGATGCTTCGAAGCCCAATTTGACAACATGCTCGATTATTTCCCCGTTGGGAGCCATGATCACTACACCTGCCCCACTGCCACATTAGTTGGATGACCCATCACAATACAACTGCCAAATGACCCCAACGTAAATTCTCCAGTTCGGCTTAGGTTGAATTTGATCAGACTTAAAGTCGGCGTGACACCCAGTGAATTCGGCCACAAAGTCGGCGAGCACTTGCCCTTTGATTGAGGTTCTGGGTAGAAATTGGATATCGTACTGGCCGAGTTCGAGAGCCTATTTTGAACTGCGCCCTGATGCTTCCGTGCTACGGAGCACTAACCGGAGGGGGTAGTCCGTTAGTACCTTAATAGTATGCCCCTAAAAGTAATGCATCAGTTTTCTTGCTGCCATGACGAGTGCAAGGACGAGTTTTTCTAACGGAAGGTAACGTGTTTCGGCATCAACCATTGCTTTGCTCACATAATAAATTGGATGCTGCTCCTTTAGTTATTCCTTTAACAATACAGCACTGATCGCTCGGTCAGAAACTGCCAGATATAAAATGAGCGGATCACCTGCCGAAGGTGTTGTCAAAAGTGGAATTGATCATAGGTAAGTCTTCAAACCGTCCATAGCAGCTTCGCACTCGGGGGTCCATTCAAAAGTTTTATCGGCAACGATCTGTGGAACGACTGATGAACTTGTTGAGTGCAGTGGCCATTCCCATCAGCTTCTGAACCTCTTTGACTGACCGAGGAGAGCCAAGTTCCAAAATTGCTGTGATTTGCCTCGAGTTGGCTTTGATTCCGCGGTGGTTGACAATGTAGCCAAGGAATTTGCCGGATCTAATGCCAAGTGCACATTTGGAAGCGTTCAGCTTCATTTTGTATTAGCGAAGAATGACGAATGTCTCTTCTAGATCGGCTAGATGAGTTTGCTCTTCTTTGGACTTGACCACCATATCGTTGATGTATACTCCCATGGTATGGCCGAGTTGCTCCTTAAACATGGCAGCCACTAGTCTTTGGTAGGTTGCCCTCGTATTCTTCAGCCCGAAAGGCATAACCTTATAGCAATAGGTCCTCTTGGGGTGAGGAATGTAGTTTTTTCTTGGTCCTTCGGATGCATGGCAATTTGATGGTAGCCTTTGTAGGCATCCAGGAAGCTCATACGTTGATGATGTGTCGTTGCATCTACGAGTTGGTCTATTCTGGGGAGGGGAAAGCTTGGGACAAGCTTTGTTTAAGTTCGAGAAATCCACACAAACATGCTAAGTTCCATTTTTCTTCTTTACAACTATAGTATTTGACAGCCATGTGTAGACACCCCATTTTT
Organism: Camellia lanceoleosa; assembly: GCA_025200525.1. Taxonomy (NCBI): domain Eukaryota; kingdom Viridiplantae; phylum Streptophyta; class Magnoliopsida; order Ericales; family Theaceae; genus Camellia; species Camellia lanceoleosa. The sequence goes on from CM045770.1 coordinate 91,269,407, forward strand.
GACCGACCTTAAGACTTAGACGTCATCGATTGAGCGCTCGGTGATAGTGCATGTTGTGCTTGTTTCGAGTTTCCAGAGTTTCGGCTGAGTGCCTTGCCTCCGGGCCTTTGAACTCTTTGTGCTTCGGCTCGGTTTGCGGACCAAGCCTTGTTTTCCTTGCCTGAGGGAGGGAAAGGTCTTGTAGACCACTCTTTTGTGGTTGTAGACCACTTTTTGTGATCGTAGACCATTTTTCCCATTTGGAGACTAGTTTCCGGTTTTCGGAGCCTTCAGCTGCGCGCCTTGTCTCGGGACAGCTTAACGTTCTTCGTTTGGCGTGGTTTTTGAACCACACCTTGTTTCCTTGGCCAAGAGGGCCACTATGGTTTGGGAGACCACTTTTGGTGCTTGTCAGCTAGTTTTCAAGGCTCCCGGCTGCGCGCTTTGCCTCCCGAACTTTCGTCTTGCATCCGTTTTGGTTTATTTTTGGTACAAACCTTGTTTTCCTTGTTCGGAAGGTGGTACAAGGGTGGGAGACTAGTTTCTCTCCCCGGAAACCACTTTTCTTCCTGTCAGCCAGTTTTCTGGTCTAACAACTGGTCTCCTTGGTCTTTGGGCCATTTTTTCTGGTCGGCCACCACACCATTTGCTTGTTTTCATGCTGCTGACCATCTCCCACCATGGCCGACCAGTTGTCTTTTTGGGAGACCACTTAAAGTGGTCAGCCGACCACTTCAAGTGGTCGGCCACTTTTTGTTACCTTTTTGGAGATATTTTCCTCCAGCTGGCACAGTTGGAGGGCACTGAAACCATCCTTCATACACGTGTATGGAGGGATGGCCTTGAACCTTAGCTTTTTCAAGAAGCTTTGCTTTTGGTTCTCTATAAGAGAGAACCACCTCCTCCCTCCTCTAGGTTCAAAAAAATTGCCTTGAGAGTTATACATATAGCTTTGTCTTTTATATTGCTCTTGTTCTTGATTTTGTGCCTTAAAAGTGTAGTTTTACCACACTTTAACACACAAACACACACTCAAACACCATTTTCTTGGAGCTGAGGCCCGTTGAGGTTGTTTTTGAAGCTTTTGAACTGGTTTTGGTTGGAAAAAGTTGCTAGAGTTTTGGTTTTGAAGAAGGTCTTCATGGGTGAGTTTTTAGCCTTTTAAACCCCCATTCTTGTTTAAGCTTTTAGCCTTACTTTCATTCTGTTTTAAGCTTAACCCTTAACTACAAAAAGTTCTGAATTTTGGTGCTTAAGATCTTTTCTTAAGGTCACTTTTGTGTTTGGGGTTGTTTACCCCCTCTTAGGCCTTGTTTGGCCTTGCTTTTGTGCCTTCTTTTTAAGCCTTTGGGACCACCTTATTTTGGCCTTCTCACCACTGAAATCCAGAGGAATTTCAGTGGTGGGGGTGGTGTTTTGAGGTCCCAAAAAGGAGAGGGTCATCCCCTCTCCTTGTGTCTTCAATACTTGCTTTGAATGCCTCATGTGTGAGCATGTTTGTTAAGCTTATGTTGACCATATCTTAGCTTGTATTTGGGCTTATTTTAGCATGGCATGCCACTATTTTTACTTGGTTTAGTCACTTCATACATGCCTAATACACTTGTGGTGTGAATCACACAAACTAGCTTTGTATGCTTCATGAAGTGGCATGTCATTCTAGCTTGTTTTGTTTCCATTTCAGCATGTTTTTGGTGATGTTTTGCCATGTCATGACTTTGTTTTGGTTTGGTTTGGTTAATCCGTGCATGCTCTATGCACTTGTAGTGTATTTCCATGAAATAGCCTAACATGCACCATGCTTTAACATGTTATGTCATTCTAGCATGCTTTTGGCTTAACTTCAAGAAGCTTTTGTCCATTTTTTAACATGCTTTAGCTCTGATTTTGGTTGTTTTGGCCATGCATGACTTGCTTTGTATAGCCATGGTTTAATCTAGCTTGTTAGCTTTGTGCACCAAGTCCACTAGCATGCTTTACTTGGACTATTTCAATGATTTGGCATCATTTCTTATGTGATTTCAGTCCATGTTTCATGCTCATGCACTTGCATTTATCACTCATTCAATGCGTTGGAGGGTTTGCCCCTTTATGCCTTAACATGAATCATTGCGTATGCCTTCATGCCTTAGCTTGCGAGCCATCATTTCAATGTGTTTTTAGGGTTATCTTGCCATGATATAACTCTGATTTTTTTTGGTTAAGTCATCCCATGCTTGGTCTTAATAGGTGTAGTGTAATCCACCTTATTTGCCTTGTATGCATCATGCCTTATGCCCTTCATGTTAGCTTGTTTTGGCTTCCTTTCATGCATGTTTTAGTACCATTTTGGGATGTTCTAGGACTATTTTGGGTTGCCTTTTTCCATATCCTTCATGCTTTGTATAGCTGTAGTGCAATTGGCTTTGCTAGCTTTGTGCTTTGTTGACTGATGCATGCTATCTTTGAGCTATTTAGATGATTTGGCATCATTTAATACGTCATTTCAGAGCTTATAGCATTGTCATGTTCCCACTTCTTTCATGCTTTAAATACCTTTGAGTATTGTGCATTGTTGCCTCATTGTGGCTTAGCTTGTATGCTTGCATGCCTAGGTCTTTGAGCCCCTAACTTAGCATATTTTGGTCTATGTTTAGACCTACTTGAGCTATATCCATGATTGGTTCATGCATATTTGCCATGTATTGCATGCCTCCTTAGTAGTCCTCTTTATTTGCCTTCACGTTTTAGGACCTTTGCATGCTTTGCTTGCTTTATTTGAATGATTTGGCATCATTTCTCATTTAATTTCAGTGCACTTAGTGTTGTTACACTTCCACATTTGTCACTCTTTGAGCACCCTTGAGGGTTGTGCTCTTAGGCCCACTTGGTTGGCTAATACATTGTGCATGCATGCTTTGTATTTTGTGCCTTTATTTTGGGTGTTTTGGCCACTAATTTGGGCATGGCTGAGGTCTACCCATTTTGGTTTAAGTCCATTGAGCATTGTGTATGCTATGTAGTTCATCGCATTGTGTATTCCAAGTTGTTTCTTTGCATTGAGTCTGCATGTTCCTAACATTGCTAAGTTGCCCTTGTAGCATCGCATTGTGCATGCATGCATTAGCATTGTTCGCATGTCATTAGCTTTGTTAAGTTGATTAGGTCGCATTGCATCAAGTATGCCATATTGATCATTGCATTTGTGTATGCCATGTTCATTGCATTGTGTATGCTAGTTGTTATGAGCATTGTGTATGCCATGTAGTTCATAGAATTGTGTATGTTAGTATGTTAATTGCATGTTTGCATGCTTGTCCCTTGCATGTTTGCATGCTTAAGTTGTATTGCATTGAGTTGCATACCTGAGTCGCATTGTGTATGCCATGCTTGTGTTGCATTGTTGTTTGGATTAAGTGTTAATCCGAGCACGAGATACGAAAGACGTTTCATACTTGAAGTGATGAAACGTGTCTCAATTCTCGGTCGTCGACGCTTTTGATCATACATGATAGAGTTTTAGGCCTTATGTGTTTACTTGTGCATTCATTTTCATATTGAATTGTGCAACTTCGCCTCTTGGCCATCATGCATTGAAATGCACGATTGGTGGCCCGAGGGTCGAGAACCACACTCCCTTGAGCTTATGAAATGATAGGGACGGTGGTTGTGCACACATACCTTGCAAATATATTGCCATGCCCTTTCTTGCTCTCTGTTGTAGAAAACTGGAGTTTGGCAGCAACAATTGGTTGGCCAGCCAGAAAAACTAGCTGGCTGACCACTTTTTCTAGTTTGCAATAGCAAAAAGTGGTCAGTCAGTGGCTGGAGAGAGCAATAATTGGTCGGCCACCCTCCCACAGGTCCCCAAGATGTGTTAGAACCTATCTGGAGCTTGGTGCAAGTTTCTGATAACAGTTGCAAACAGAGGCAAGTTGGGGCATTGCGACGGATTTCCGAACGAGGCGACTGGGCATGCATGCATTCTTCCCTCTTAGGGCACCTTTGTTTACTGCTTTACTTAGCTAATTTACTCAGTTAGTTTATGCTTTGGTCATGTAACTTAAGTAGTTAATGCGTTTAGCTGCTTAACTGTTTTGTAATAGTTAGTTAACTAGGATTAGTTAATTAGCTTCGTTGTTTTGTAATAATTAGTATAATTAGCTTAGATTAGCTAGTTAGCTTCTTATTCGGTCCCTCCGTCGAGAGGGCGCATTGTTGTAATAAGTGTGCGTGTGTGTGATGCATGTCTTCCAACCCCCATTTCTTTCTCCCTTTTACTTAACTGCTTACGATGGTTAGTTTTAGGACATGTTTCATTTAGCATACCTTATGCTTTGCATGTGTGCATCCATTTAACTGTCTTGCATGCACCAAGCTCGGCGCATCATACTAACTGCATTGTATTTTAATTCCTATTTGAATACATGTACCAAGTTGCATTTCATATGCCATCTTAGAATAGCCGAGCCTATTTTAATTGCATTCTCGCATGTGTTGCATTAGCCATCTTAACATGAACTAGGATCATGCATGATTTCTAACTAGTTCTTTGTTTTGGGTTGGAGTATACTATGAGTGTTTACGCTTTAGCATACCACATGTGTGTTAATGTTGCCATGAAAGCATGCTTGCCATGAGGCTAACTGCTTACTTGATATAACTGCCTGAATGCCAATGGGTGAAGGTTGGATTACTTGAATTGGAATAATTCATTGAATCCCGAATTTAGCCTACTTACGAGTAGCAAACTTCAAACCATTTTCAAACGAACATGCAATGTTTTGTTCCAACTTAGGCGATCTAGTCTATACTTGTATGCTGTGCGCATCACATAGTAATTCTAGGTTAATAACCGGAATAAGAACACATGTGTTTTCAAAAACAAAATATCATGCTTAGTACAAGCCAATCTTTGATCGGGCGAGCGGGGGTGCTCATTGCATGACCTTTCCCTCTCGTACCCAAGTTCCCAAGCCGAGGCAACTTTGGTGATGACGGACACGTGGCCTTAGGCACAAGTCGGGGTTTCCTAAATCCCCCCAAAATAAAATATTTAGGTGGCGACTCTGTATCTGGCAAAGCAGTTCATGTTTGACACTTCTTTCTAAAAATCAGTTTTCCAAAACGATTTGTCAGATTTGGACACTTTGGTGATTTATCGGTCTTACATCGCACATTGTAAGATTAGATTCAGAACCGTGACATTGAGTTCGAACTGTAGTAGCTCAGAACAAGACGAGATTTGCGCCCGCCCCTCGTAGGCATGCGGATATCGGGGAGTTCCCGGGAGCGCGTCTACAGTTTCTAGCAACTCTGCTGGGGAGTTAGAGAACTTGACTCGAACTCATGATATCTTGTTTTGACTACACTCATGTGTTTCTTTGCATTGCATTTGCATTGGTGTGCCTAAGTCACCGTGTTCGCCGTCTGCTACTCCTGAACGGTTAGCTTGAGGCTGTGTGCCATAAGGTTGACCGGTTACAGACTCTGCCACGATGGGAACACAAACCTCGGTTTTCACCGAGGCACTGTTTTTGACCATTCGACCTAGTGCATGTCAAAATCCATAGTGACCATTCCAAACTAGGACAGGTTGCTTATCCGGTTATAGGTTGTTTAAAACTATTGTATGCGTAGTGAAACCTTAGTTCCTGATAAAATAGGACATGGAAACCCTACCCCAACATAGGAGTGTTTTGGCTCTTGTTTATTATGTGCTTTTAGAGTGTGTCTCTACAGGAATGCATGTAACAGTTTTCAAGTTTGGGTATCAGGCCTGAGGGCATCAGTATTTGAGAATCAGTTTTACCTGAGGGTATCAGATTCAGTTTTGGGGCAGTGATTTGGGAAACAGTGATCAGTGGCTGAGAACAGTTATTTCAGCTTGTGTTTGCTAACTGTGTATTGTCTTTAATTTATTCAGCTCATAACATAGCACACTGCATGTTCGGGTTGTTTGTTTCCTTATTATGCTTTATTTATCTTTTTGTGAGGTAGTTTAGCACAATTGCATCCCACCAAACAAATATTCCCCGAGCACTTTGGGTTAGAGGTCGAAGACTTAATCGATCTAGGGATCTGATAGACGGACAAGCAATGTTTCTTTCTTTACCCCCAGTTGCTAGGCGAAGGTCAAGAAGGCGCAGTGTATCAGTATAGAGGTTGTCAGATCAGCGGTCCTTGAACAGTCAAGCTGAGGTCTCAGTTTTTACTGCAGAGTCAGATATACCGGTTGTTCAGTTAGATCAAGACAATATGGCAGGTTTAGAAGAGATGATGCGTCAGCTCCAGGAAAGTATGAAAGCCATGCAGCAGGATATTGCCCGCCAGGCAGAAGTGGCTACACACTAAGCAGAAGTAGTAACCCAACAGGCAGAGTTAATTGCCAGACTATAGCAGCAAACCGGAGCATTTGCTTCGCACACACCTCTTCCCCCACCCAGAGTTCCAATACTCGGGGAGACACTAAATGTCCAGGAAAATACGAACATTCCAACGGGGCCAGCTCCGCCCCCAATCCTACCCCAGCTATCCAAAATACCCACTAACTTAGTGGATTCACTATTTGAGTTTGAGGTGGATCCAACGGCGATAAAAGTGAGTAAGCTAGAAAAGCTTTTCAAGAAGTCTCAAGGTGTGAAATCCATTCCAGATATAGAGGATAGATATACCGACTCGACCGTGACGCTATCGGGCCGGTTTAAAATGCTGCACATCGATCGCTTTGATGGGTCTGGAGATCCTATGGCGCACTTGCGATTGTTTTCAGATATCCTAAGGCCAATGGGCCTCACCAGATTATAGAAGCTTTCCCTGTTTGGCCGAACCCTGTCGGGAGTAACAGCCATTTGGTATGCAAAACTGGAGGACTCTGTTAAAAGAAGTTAAAAGGAGATGGCTGAGGCCTTCATAGCTCAATACTCTTACAATACACATATCAAGGTCACAACTCATGATCTCGAGACAACCAGGCAAGAACCAAAGGAGAGCTTCTCCGATTTTGTGACCCACTGGAGGGCTAAAGCCTCGATGATGACTATCAGGTCCGTTGATAAAGATCAGATTCGGATGGTTGTGCGCAACCTCCAGCCCAAGCTCATGTGAAAGATAATCGTTCTCCCCCTACCCACCTTTGCAGATTTACATGAGATTGGGGTGCAGATCGAGGACGCAATGAAACAAGGTCTAATTGACCATGGAAGGGAGCAGCCAAAGAGGGCGTTCAATCGCAGTACAAATGCAAGCACAAGCAGTGCTGCAGCTACCAGATCTTCAGATGTGGGAATGGTCACCACCACCCTTCCCAAAACCCTTGCAGCTACACCCTTTACCGGTGTGTCCGGAAGTAGCTCGCAACCAGCCAGATATGCCCCCAGAGGCCAAAGAACCTTCACCCCACTATACATGCCTTTGTCCAAGGCTTTGGGGGTTTTGATCAAAAAAGGGCACTTGAAACCCCTAGAGCCGCGGCCTTTACCAGAAAAACTTTCTCTTTCCCATAACTCGGCGAAGTACTGTGCCTATCACCAACAGCATGGTCACGAAACCGACCAGTGCTTTCGATTGTGTCATGAGATTCAGGATCTCATTGACAACAGGGTGATTATGCCTCCGGAGAAACCGAATGTCACAACCAACCCTCTCCCACCACATAACCAAGCTCCACTTCCCAAATGCATCAGCGTCATCCAAACTGGGGTTGTGTCGTATGACCCTAGCATATATATCACCTCTTCCCACCTACCCAAGCTGGAGGTGTTCATTCTTAATAGCATTGACTTGTGCATGTTGGACATCTCCCAAACCCAACCAGAACTAGTAGTGGTGACTACCGAAGATAGAGCAGGGATCACTTTGGGAGCAGAGAAGAATGAGGATTCAGGGGACATGACTGTCAATTGGTTCGACATGGAAGGGTCAGCAGAGGTTACTGGGTAGCTCAGCGACGAGCTAGATGTTGTTGAGTAGTCTCAGTCATAACAAGGTCCGTTAGACATGGGGACATCGGTAATGGCCGGAATCGCCAGAGAGCACCGGTGTTAAGAATTTTGCTCAGGATCAGAACAGTTTGAGTACAGAGGATGCTGAGCAGTAGGCTGCACTGAAACAGTTTGAACAGGAAAATATCGAAGATCTGGAGAGGGCCAAGAAGGCCAAAGCCCCTGTAGGGACTGAATGTGCTGTGAGTACGGGAACGGAATGTGCTGTGCGCACAGGAATAGTTGTAACAGAATCAGATAGTTGCTTGTCGATGGCCGACAGTATGTGGTGGGAAGATGACGACCTATATCTTGCCCACACAGACGAAGATTGGGGAAACAACTAGCCAGATGATACCTGGTATATTGGAGAGGTGGATCACATGACCAGGAGTGGGCGGTACTTCAAGCCCCCACACCTAGATCAACCAGAGGCGTCGGGGAAGGACAGGGAGGCAGAGAAGCAGAAAGAAAAGTTACTCGAGGAGGAGGCTGTGCTGAAACAGCTGAAGAAGATATAAGCAGATATCTCCATTTGAGGACTACTTATGGCCTTAAGAGTTCATAGATAGGCTGTCCTTTCTGCAATGGACAGAGCCAAACTTTCAATCGACACCACGCCTGAACAGCTGATAGGGTTGGTTTTTCCGAGAGGAGCTTCCCCGATACTAACCTTCACTGACAAAGAGCTGCCGCCCGAGGGCACAAACCATAACAAACCTCTCTACATCTCTATGGAGTGTAGAGACAAATGGATACTAGTAGTTCTTGTCGATACAGGATCCACCATCAACGTATGTCCATCGAGGAGGACAGCATATGCAATCGGGTTGAAGCTTGCGGACTTTGTACCCACTGGCCAGGTGATTCGGGCATATGACAATACTAGCAGAGAAGTGATGGGGACTGTGCAGATTCAGACTCAGGTTGGTCTAGGACAACATGATGTTGACTTTCATGTTTTGGTCGTTCCTACAACTTTCAACTTACTCTTAGGGCAACCGTGGCTGCACCAAGTGAAGGCAGTCTCTTCCACCCTGCATCAGATGCTGTAATACCCCCATGGAAAGGGGGTGGCTATAGTTTTTGGGAATTCTTCAATCCATCCACCGCCAGAGGTTTCTATACCAGTTCTAGAGATCGAACATGGCACGGAGGATGTGTTTTTGTCAGGATTTACCCTAGCTGAGGCTCGGGTTGTACAGAACATATTAGCTATTGACCAGGGGTTATATGTCAGTGCACAGTCAGTGTACCTCATGAACAAGCTCCAACACATCCCCGAGATGGGATTAGGGCACAGTGGCTGGAAAGGCGTTGCAGCATCGACCGAAGTGTCGCATAATCCACACACTTTTGGTTTAGGTTATCTGCCTACCAAAGAGGACTGGGTCAGGAAAGGCAATGAGATGGCCGGAAGAGCCAAAGCCAAGCGAGCCGGGAAACCTTATGAGTTGATACACCGGCCTATCCAGGGTACCTTAAACGGACGCTTTGTCCGGGAGGGAGAGGACTTCCCATTCTGTGGCTTCCCAGAGCCATGGTTGAACGCAGAAAGGTGGCGGTTGCCGGGATTCGAGATATTCTTTGACTTGCAATTGTCTGGGGATGATGTTGCCGAGGAGCAGGCAGATCCATCAGCTGAGGTTGAGCAGTGCAGGGGAGAGGATTCCGAGAGCGCAGAGATTGAAATGGGAGTAGCACTGGCTTGTCTACTTTCAGATACTCCGATCGTACATAAGTGCTCGGGGGATAACTTTTCGGTGTCCATGATCGGGAATGAAACGGCTGCGAGCCCACCTTCAAACATTTTAGATGCATCTGTCGCACCCTCCCTCGTTTGGCAGTATGAGGAGGGATTCTTATCGAGCAGCACCGGGTCAGGTAGTGAGCCGGAATCTGATTCCACTGAGTCTGTAGAGTCGGAATCAGGTTCCAGCTTGTCTGAGTCTGAGTCTGGTATTCTTAGGGGTGACAACTTGGACACCACAGTTTTGTCTAGGTCGTCTTTTTTTTTTTTTCCTTTGAGTCTGTTGTAACAGAGGAATCAGACGATGTGGAAATGATTAATAAGAATTGTGCAGCTGTGGCCTTCGATTACTTTTTTGTGCCTTTGATTTATTGCATTAATCAGGACTTTCAAAATTTCAATGAAAACGATAAGGAAGAAATCCCTCCGGTTTTGAAATTTTTGCTTGATCAAGAGCAGGAGAGGTTTGTAAAACCCTTAGTTAATGAAATCACCACAATTAACATTGGTACTGAGAAGGACTCGTAGCTGGTCCAGATCGGGTCCACGTTGTCTTCAGAGGAGCGCAAGCGCTTAGTCGCTTTGTTAAAAGATTTCAAAGATGTTTTCGCGTGGTCCTACGAAGACATGCCTAGAATCGATCCTGAGATTGTATAGCACCGGATCCTTCTTGACCCAAAGGCCCGACCTATTAAGAAGAAGCTCAGAAGGATTTGCCCTGATTGGGCTCTCAAGATCAAAGAAGAGGTCACCAAGTACATTGACGCAGGGTTCCTGCTGGTATCCGAATACCCAACTTGGTTGGCTAATATAGTTCCAGTGCCGAAGAAAGATGACAGAACTCGGGTATGTGTGGACTTCAGAGATTTGAATAAAGCCAGTCCGAAGGACGACTTTCCTCTGCCACATATCGATGAGTTAGTGGACTTCACTGTAGGGCATGCATTGCTCTCATTCATAGATGGGTTTTTTGGCTACAATCAGATATTGATGGCACCCAAAGACCGGGAGAAGATTGCTTTTACCATCCCGTAGGGGACCTATTGTTATAGGGTAATGGCGTTTGGGCTGAAGAATGCTGGAGCTACATATCAACGGGCTGCGACCACAATATTGCATGACATGATCCATAAAGAGGTGGAGGTGTACATGGACGACATGATTGTCAAGTCCAAAGAATGAGAGGGCCACTGTAATGCCTTGCAGAAAATTTTCCAAAGGATCAGAGAGTATTAGCTGCAGCTGAATCCTCAGAAATGTACGTTCGGTGTTACAGCAGGGAAAATGCTGGGGTTCTTGATCATATAGAGGGGCATCGAGGTCGACCCTTCCAAAATCAAGGCCATCTTAGAAATGCCACCACCAAGGACTGAAAAGGAGGTGCGAGGCTTTCTGGGTAAAGTGCAATTCATAAGACGGTTTATTACAAAATTAACCTTGACTTGTGAACCACTCTTTGGTCTCCTGAAGAAAGGAACGAAGTTCCAATGGGACGGCCAATGCCAAGCTGCTTTCGAACAGATCAAGCAACATCTACAGAACCCACCTGTGTTGTCACTGCTTGAGCCGGGGAAACTGTTAATTCTGTACCTTTTAGTGACTGAAACTATAATGGGCTACATGCTTGCACAAGAGTTTGAGGACAAAGTGGAGAAGGCTATCTACTATCTGAGCAAGAAAATGCTAGATTACGAGACCCCTTACACTCCGCTGGAGAAGGCTTGTTTGGCCTTGGTATGGGCTACCAGGAAGCTGCGGCATTACCTGTTAGCTCACTTTGTAATATTGGTTTCAAGATTAGATCCCATTAAATATCTCTTCGAGAAACCGGCACTTGCGGGTAGGCTAGCCCGTTGGTTGCCTTCTCCTTTTTGAATTTGATCTGAAGTATGTGACGCACAAGTCAGTAAAAGGGAGAGCGGTAGCAGAGTTCCTAGCCGATCACCCAATTGAAGGGGATGAAGCAGTTGAGTACCTATTCCCAGACGAGGCCATTCTGCACGTTGAAGAAGAAACTTGGACGATGTACTTTGACGGAGCATCAAACCAATACGGGTATGGGATAGGGGTGTTGCAGATAGCGCTCGACAATTCTCGTATTCCTCTACCATTCAAACTCCGGTTCAAAGTATCGAACAATGAGGTAGAATATGAGGCATGTATTGCCGGTTTAGAAACCGCCCTAGAATTAGGGGCAAAACGGTTGGACATCATCGGGGACTCGAACCTTGTTGTATCTCAAGCTAAAGGAAATTGGAAAATTAAAGAAGAAAAGATAAGAATCTATCACCAGACCTTGGACGTGCTGATTCCTCGGTTTGAGAAGCTGAACTTTGCTCATCTGTTAAGAGAGAACAACAGGTTCGCAGATTCATTGGCAACTCTATCTTCTATGATAAACATCCCTTTTGGAGTCCGGATGCGTCCGATCATCATCGAATAGAAATTTGTGTCGGCCTACGAGCTGATTGCTACCATAGACGAGGTGCAAGATGAAAATCCCTGGTATTACGATATCTGGAACTTCTTAGAAAAAGAAGCGTATCCACTAGGGGCAAATGCCAAGGATAAGAGGGCAATTCGAAGAATGACTGCTCAGTTCATTGTCTGCGGACGAAAACTATACAAGAGAGGTCATCTCAGGATGCATAAGCTGTGTGGTGATGTTGAAGAGTCCAAGCGCCTGATGGAGGCCATCCATGGAGGAGAGTGTGGAGTGCACATGAATGGGGTGATGCTAGCTCGGAAGATCCTTAGACAGGGTTATTACTGGTCCACCATGGAGGAGGATTGTATTGGCTTTGCTCGGCGATGCCACAAATGTCAGATCCATGCAAACCGCATGAACATCCCGCCGTCGAAGCTGTACAACATGACTTCGCCATGGCTATTTTCAGTTTGGGGGATTGATGTAATTAGGGCTGTTACTCCAAAGGGGTCCAACGGGCATGAGTACATTCTGGTAGCGATAGACTACTTCACAAAATGGGTTGAGGCCCAGTCTTATGCGGTGTTGAAGGCTTCGCAGGTCGCTAAATTCATCAGAAACAACATCATCTGTCGCTACGGGGTCTTGTAGACGTCCCCGAACGCCCCGGGAGGGTGAGTCCCAGTCTGTTCTTCTTGGGCTCACTACAGTTCGGACTCAAAGTGTCACGGTTCTTAATCTGAACCAAAGAGTCCAGATCCGGCAAATTGTTTTGAGAAAAACAGATTTTTTTGAAAGAAGTGCCAAACATGGACTGCTTTGCCAGATACAGAGTCGCCACCTAAATATTTTATTTTTTTGGGGAAATTTAGGAAACCCTGACTCGTTTGCCTAAGGCCACGTGTCCGTTATCACCAAAGTTGCCTCGGCTCGGGAACTTGGGTACGATTGGGGAAGGTCACTTCGTGAGCACCCCCGCTCACCCGATCAAAGATCGGCCTCTACTAACTATGATATCTAGTTTTGAAAACATTATGCGTTCTTATTCCGGTTATTAGCCTGGATTTACTATGTGATGCGCACAGCATACAAGTATAGACTGGGTTGCTTGAATTGGAACAAAACATTTCATGTTTGTTTTTTTGAAAGATGGTTTGCTACTCGCAAGTAGGCTTAAAATGCAGATTTTGCCATCCTCGGGTGGGCTTAGAAAACATGGTTTTGCCACTATCTAGTGGGCTTAAAAACTCACTGTTGATGATTTGTTCCAATCCAAATAACCCAACCTTCACCCACAGGCATTCAGGCAGTTATATCACATAAGCATATAGCCTCATAGTAAGCATGCTATCATGGCAGTCACTCACACACATGAAAGGATGCTAAAGCATAAAAACTTACATAGTACTCAAAGCAAAAAAAGAAGCTATGTTAGAAATCCAAGCATGACCCTAATTATACAGAAATGCCTAATGTAACACATGCAAAAATGCAACTATAGCAGGCTCGGCTATTCTAAAGATGGCATATGAGATGCTACAGCTAACAATTATTCAACTTGGAATCGAAATACAATGCAGTGAGTTATGATGCGTCGAGCCCGGTGCATGTAAAACAGATGAATGAATGCAAACATGCTATCATACTGTATGCTAATTGAAACATGCCCTAATCTAACCATCATAAGCTGGTAAATAAAAGGGAGAAAGACGTGGGGTTGGAAGACATACATCACACACATGCACACTTATTACAGTTGTGCCCTCGCTCGGAGGGTCCGAAAAAATAATATACAGTCCCAAATGAATAGTTACAGTCCGAATAACTACAAAACCCTAGTTAATTAACAAATGAAGTAAGAAAACTGTAAATTGGCATGCGAGCCCATGGACTGCCTCAGCTCTGTTCCGAATGATGAATGATGTATGCTTGAGTTGCCTTGCGCAGAAATCCATTGCGATGCCCCGGTTTGCCTCTGTTTGCAATTAAACCCGGAATGTTGTGCAAAGCTCTTGAAGGATGTTAATCCTTGATTTACTGCAACAGAGAGCAACAAAGGGGCATGGCAAAGTATTTTCACATATGTATGCATGACTACTCTTCAGGGAGCGTAGTCCTCGATCCTCATGCCACCAATCACGCATCTCGATACATGATGGCTGAGGAGTCGATTTGCATGACTCAATATGGAATGAATGCACATAAAAACACAACAAGACCTAGACTCCATCATGGATAATCCGGAGTGTCGGTGACTGGGAATTGAGACACGTTCCGTCACTCAAAGTACGAAACGTCCTTCATTTCCCGTACTTTGACTAACTCCTATCCCAAGCACAATGCAATATGCATGACATGCAAGAATGCAATCCTAACATGCAACCTAGCATACGCAATGCTTTGAAATGGCATACACAATGCACGATGTAATATGGCATACACGATGCTCTAACATACAACCTAGCATACGCAATGCTATGAATGAAATGGCATATGCAATGCATGATGGACTTACACCAACATGAGTGGACCTCAGCCACACTCACATCATCGGCCATAAGATGAAAATGAGATAACCGAAATGCGTGCACACATGCACGCAAACCGAGGACCGAACCTAAGGCATAGAATGCCACTCTACCAAAGCATGGCAAGGGATGTAATATGACATACAAGCATATGAATTTCAGTACCGAAATGTGATGCTAAGTGATCCCGAATCATGGATATATGTCATACAATGCATAGAATGGTCTCGAAACTTAAAACTAGGCACACATATTGACTTGTAGCTATACAAAGCATGCATTATTTGACTATGAAGCACAAAGACAGAGCCAAGGCAGTCCCAAAACATGAACATTTCTAGTTCAAAGCATGGCCAAAAGATGCTAGCAAGATGGACTAAAATAGCATGCAATTTTGACTAGCAAACATGGGTTACATGGCATGTCCATGAAGCAGGTGAGAACTCATCAAACCAGAAAAAATCAGTGAACAAAATATGCCAAAATATGCCCAAATAAACATGGAAATGCAGCCAACACATGCACAAATGAGGGGCTCCTTTGGAAGGGCATACAAGGGGTTATTAAGCACATGCATCAAAGACACTTTGCAAGGAAAAATTAACTATGGAAATCAAATATGATAGCCCTAAAACTCATCAAATTGGCCCTAAAATCAGTCAACAAAGCATGCAAGATAGGGCCTCTTTGGAAGGCCAAAAAGACCATCAAGCAAAACAAGGTGAGAGGGGGTCACCCCCCTCTGATTTTGGCCTTCAAGAACACACCTAAGCCACTGAAAATCCACTAGATTTTAGTGGCTAAGAGGCCAAACCATGGCCAATGCAAGTGCTCTAATGCATAGCCCTAATCATGAAAGAATGAAGCATGCATAGGGAAAGATGACTTCAAACAGAGAATAGACCTTAATCAAACATGAATATGATGTCAAAAAAATACTTTTTTCAGTTTAGGTTGAGGTCCAAAAAGGCTCACAAATAAGGCTAATGTATCATGCAAAATAAGCCCTAGAAGAGAGATTGAACTAACAGAGCAGCAAAAGGTCTCAAATAGTAAAGAGCCCTTCAAAAAAGTTGAAGAGAGTCTCAAATCAAGATACTTTACAGTTTATGGCAGATCTCAAATATGCTCACAAGTAAGGCTAAAATATGATGCAAAAATACCCCCAAAAAAGAGATAGAGAGCAAGAGGCAGTAGGTGGCCTCAAACAGCAAAGAGCCCTTCAACATAGTTGAAGAGACCTCCAAATAAGGCACTTTACAGTTTGGCTCGAAGCCTAGAAATGCTTACAAATAAGGCTAATGTACCATGCAAAATAAGCCTTAAAAGAGGGATAGAGCACAAAGGGTGAGTAGAAGACCTCAAACAGAGAAATATCCTTGATCAAACATGAAGATCAACTCAAAATAAGACTATTTTCAGTTTGCATCAGAGCCCAAATATGTAATAAAAATGGACTAAGAGATGAAGCAAAATAAGGCTAGAAAAGGGAAAAAGAGGACTTACCCTTGTAGCACAGCAATGCAGTAGCTTTTGGTCCAAGAAGATGAGCTCCTAACCTCTGAAAATCAGCCCCAAGGTGTTGGAATGGAGGATGGAGGTGGTAGGTTATGAGTTGGTGTGTAAATGGTGCAAGAACAAGGGTGTTTTGAGGCTTGGATGAGGGAGAGATGGAGGTTTGTATGCAAAGGCTCCAGCTGGTTTTCTAATCCTTAGAAATGAAGCTCAAGTGTTGGCTTTATAGAGGAGAGAGGCCAAGGAAAAGGGAGGGAAAAACCAATTCAAAAAAGGAGCGAAAAAGGGACTCAGAAAGAGTGCAAATTGCACCAATTGTAATGCACCAGGAGGGACAAAAATGGCCGGCCAGGTGCAAAAGGTTCAGGTGGCCGGCCGGCCACCTCCCCTGGTCAGCTGGCCAATTCAAAAGGTTCAGGTGGCCAGCCGGCCACCTTTTTTTATCGGCCTGCTACTTTTCCTGGTTTTTCAGGACAAAAAAGGGGCTGCTGGAAAGAAAGGTGGCCTGCCAGTGATTGGAAGTCCAAAAGTGGCCCGCCAGGTGTCCAAATTTAAGCCCCGGAAGTTAGCTTTCCAATGGCACAAACCTTGCATTAAAATTCCTCCTGTGAAAAAAGTTATGCCTGTTTTGGTGAAGCCACGCAGAGTCGGTCCAATCGGAGTGATGCCCTACTTCAATCAACCATATCTCCCTCGTCCGAAATTGGCTTTAGGAGATTCTTGAGTGAAAAATGAAGCCCCGGAAGTCTTCTTTCCAACGGTGGTGGCCTCATAGCTTGATTCCAAGTATGCAAATGAATAGGCCCAATTCGGCGAGGGTTGCTCGACTCTTTCTTAACAGTTCATGCCCATTTTCTCCCCCAACTGGGTTTCTTCCCTCTTCTCTTCTTTTCTTCAACTTCAAACCCCTAAGTAAGGTGTTTTGAAAGATTTTTCAAAGATTTCATCTCTCTTTCATTCATTTCTACTTTGTCTTTGCTCGATTTACCGAAAAGCGCAACATTTAACAAAATGCGAGCGTTGGAACATCGTAGAAACTTTATTTAAAAAACGTTTTGAAAGAGAGGGTTTTAAGGTCTAAAATCTTTTGATCAAGATTGTTTTGGTCCAAAAAAGGGGTATGAAGTTGAGCTTTGACTCTCTTATTGCCGAAGAAACTGAACCTTTCCCCTGCACACCTTTCTCCACCATGTAAACCATCAGTCGCGTCCAAGTCTTAAGGGCGGTCAAAAATGGGGTGTCTACATGTCCCGAATGAGATTATTTTAGATAATGGCTCTTACTTCAAGAAGGAGGTGATCGACTTGTTGGAGAAGTACAATGTGACTTTTCATAAGTCATCCACATATCGGCCGCAGACCAATGGAGCAGTTGAGGCCACCAACAAGAACATTAAGCGCATTCTGCAGAAGATGGTGGAAACCTACCGGGACTGGCCAGATAAGTTGCCATTCGCTCTGTGGGGCTATCGGACTTCAATTCGGACTTCTACTAAGGCGACTCCGTATTCCTTGGTTTATGGAATGAAGGTTATTCTACCTATTGAAGTTGAGGTTCCGTCATTACGGGTATTGGCTGAGTGTCAGATAGTTGAGGCAGATTGGCAGCAGAGCAGGTTTGAAGAACTCATGATGTTTGACGAGAGAAAGCTGAAAGCATTGTACCATGTTCAGGGTTATGAACAACGAATTGCCAGGGCTTTCAACAAGAAGGTTAAGGCCAGGAATTTGAAAGAAGGAGATTTGGTGCTTAAAGACAACCGAACTCCCATTCACGACCCTCGGGGCAAGTTCAGACCCAATTGGACTGGTCTTTACATCATCAAGTCTATCTGGTTGGGCGGGGCTGTAGTTCTAATGGACCTAGATGGCCTAAAATTCTCCTAGCCGATCAACATGAACAAGTTGAAGAAATACTTTTCCTGAGAGGCTCGCTAGGTCGAAGACCCAAAAGGGCGACCTAGGCAAAAGTTAGAGCACATAAAATTTGAAATTATAAAAACTGAGCTCGCAAGGTTGAAAACCCAGAAAAGGCGGCCTTGGCAAAAGTTAGAGCGCAAAAAGAGAGAGTTAATACACGAGTGAACCCGAGTCGAACTACGTAAGGCTTGATTCCCATCTTTGGGATATGTAGGCAACTTCATTCTGAAGTCCAGCCATAAACACTTCCCCGATCAACTTTGTCCATGTGATCTTGTTTGGTCATCTTTGTTTATTCTGCATTCAAGAGCTCGGTTGTGATCTCCAGATGCAATGCTATTCAAACTAGGGGCAACTTTCCAGTTGTTGGGATCTGGGGTTGTACATCTCAGTGATAGATCTCAGGCATGTCCAGTTTTGATCCATATCGAAAATGGTTTTGACAAGTTTTAATAAAAGTTGATTTTGGTCAAATTAATCTTTTTACGACTTAGACCATTTTTGGACCAAACGAAAAATTTTCAATACCCACAACCTTCAATTGCATTGATTTCAATACATAGTTCTCATACTCTTGAATACAAATTGAAGTTACTTTTTATTACATTCATAAAGAAAACTTGAAAGTACTAATAAAGCAATAAATTCGGGGCATAGTCAGGTGTTCCTGCGTCCCCTCCCAGAGCTGGTCGAAGCCTTTGATGCCAAAGTGGGCCCAACCCGTGCCTTCTCATCAAGCCAGGCTATGCACTCATCAGAAAGGATGCAACCAAAAGTGGAAGCGGGGGCCAGAAGCTCTCTAGTCCTCCATGCTGCGGCATACTGAGCTAGCTATGCGCCTCAGACCGGAAATGCAGCTGGGTACTCTATCCCCTCTTCTGGGCAGGTCTGATCATGTTCGAACTGGCGCCGAAATCGGAACGGAAAATAAAAGGCACAGTGAGTTAGACCGATCAACTAAATCCCAGGCTGGCGAGACATGCTGTAACTCATCGCCGACAGATTGAGCCAAGGGCAATGCCAAGCAATACTGGTAGCGGATAGATGGCACATCCATTCGCACCACCATCCCTCATCAAGGGCATTGACTAGACGTCGCCGGAAGAAATAGCCGCGAGTTGAATATGCTGGGCATGAGTCCACAACCCTTAATTTGTTCATCAACCATACCTGGAGAGGGTTGAAAAATGAGAGATTAAATAATAGAGAGGTGTACATTGAGAGAAAAGTAAGAAAAGGGTTTTGTGAGAAAAAATCGAGCCTGAGGGCCGAGTGATGTGAGCAATATATGTGAGATAGGGTGGGAAACATTACCTGCAGTAGTAGTGAACTCCCCGTGAATCTAGTCATCTCTCAGCGATAAAAAGCATCCAAGCTCATCAATGTCTTAGCCAGTGTCATGGCAATGCAGCTCTTGCCCTCCTTTAAGCCTTGGGCGACCTCAATCAAATGGACGCTAGATCCTCCGGAGCCTAAGGCAAGCAAGAAATGGGACAGCATGCACAAACAAAGCACATGTCGCCAAAAACCTTGCTAGTGATGGTCGCCGCAGTCACCGACATCAGAAAATCGATAAACCAAGCTCGAGATGTCCAACTCCCCATCGCGAATCAAAGACTGAGCGTCACGCATAGTGAGCCCGCACATCCATCCTAAGGCTTGGATGTGGCCGAAAGGGAATTGCGACAAAATCTCTTCCTTGCGTTAGGACTCCATTAGAGCTTGGAAATCCTCGAAAGTAGGACATATCTCTTGCCCGCCAAAGCTAAATACATGTGTTACCGAATTCCAAAACCTTGCCACGGCATAAAGGAACGGAAAACGCAGCGGGGTACGACTTAGCGTGAATAGTGCATTTATGCCGAAGCCCCGAAAATTCAACTTTTCCGAGCCATCCAAGGTAGTAATCCAATTTGTCAGATTTTCAACAAGAAACGCCTCCATTTTGGTGCAAAACTGAGTTAGAATGAGCGAACCACGAAGCTGGAACCTTTATGGAGGATAAGGCACTGTTTGGAGGACAAGTGTCAGAAAACTGGAGGTTCCCAGGTTAAGTGGTCGGCCGACCACTTTTTCTGGTCGGCCAACTACTTTTTTGGGTTGTAGGCAGAAAAACTGGTCGGCAAGCTCTAAAAGTGGTCGGCCATGTGCAAAAAGCTGGTCTCCAACTGTTTCTTCTCTCCAAAAGGGAGTCTCTAGCTTTCCTGTGTACTAAGAGTATTGAAGGTCTGAGTTTACCTCTGTTTCGAATGCATTTTGTTGCTTTGTTTGTCTCAAAATGCATTCGCTCTTCGAGTTGTTAAGTTTTGCTTATCGAGTTGTTACCCTTTGATTATCGAGTTGTTGCTTGTTGCTTATCGAGTTGTAAAATTGCTAAGGTTTTGTTTCTTAGTGAGTTAGGTTCTTTAGTTTGTTGTGTCAGTTCACTACCCGACTTGGTAATACATGAGGTTCAATTTCCATTCAATTCCATTTTTGTGCAAAATGATGTGATGCGATGCTAAGAATGCAAAATACAATACTTTTTGAGCAAAAAGTCGTTTTCATTCCATCATAGCTTCTTTTTACAACATTTTACAGAGTACAAGCTGTACAATGTGCTACAACTACATGTAAAAGGAAAATAAAGTAGGAACATCTACATCAGTACCATCAAGCTCAAGACCGAGAGGCCCTCTTCACCATCTTCGGTTGATCAGCTTCTGCACCATCGGCACCGGCACCGGCACCATCATCTAAATCGGAGTCACCATCCTCGGAATCCTCCTCGGTGTTACCTCCGTCCTCGGAACTAGAACCAGAGTCATTATCCCTGCCTGTAGATGTCTCTGATTGTGGATGTGCTGGCTCCTCCTCTTCGCTAGACTCCTCGTCGTGACTGACAGGTGCCCTACGCCCTCCTCGACTGCGTACTGAAACCCCTCTCCTAGCCGCTCGAGAAGGCCTGGATGGCCCAGTCTGCAGAGGTGGAACCTGAAAATGACAGTTTGAATGCATCAGCCAGTGTGTATATCAGATGCAGATGCAATAATGATACATAGAGTGGGTGCATGCAGATATAGTATATGAATGTGACGTGTCAGATGTGCTCTACACATGCGATGAATCAATACAGTGAAATGTTCAGTTTCCATATGTCATCAAAAGTATGATAAATGCAAGGAAATTGAAAAGTACCCGAATGCCGGAGGAATATAGCAGCGTCTCCCTCCGCAGAACCATGCTTTCAAGTGAGCCCACCACTCCGAGCAACCCCTCGGTATACTCTCTGGGAGGTTGCAGAAGCAAGTTCAAATCATTAGTGAATGAATGAATTTCTAAACATCTAAGTGATAAATGAAAACTGTGAAGCGTACCGGTGGCGAGTCAGGGTCACTGACATATCGATGGTCGCGCATCAGCGGCACCGGTGGAATCGGGTAAGAAGTCCCATACTGCCAGCCCGTCAGCTCGGTCGGAAGATCTGGCCACCCAGCATAATGACAAGTCGAGGGCATCCCTCCAGCCTTACCTCCTGAACTGCTGGCCCTGCTAGTGGAAGGGATGTCTGCAGCTCGAGCGCGACTCGACGACGGCATAGCAGTACCCCTTCTCATAGGAGTACGGATACCTGTCAGTGGAGGCATCAAGAATCTGCGGACGTATGTCGCGTACTCCCCCTCCTCTAGAAAAAGAACTGCGTTCGAGCCCAACATGAGGTCGTCCACCTCTCGGGGAGTGAGACTCTCGGTGGACCGCATGTCTTGTGGAGGTGCTGAGGGGATGTCCTGAGTGGGATTGCCCATCGTCTGGCGCATGAACCGATCCCCGAGAAACCAAGCTCTGCCGACTGGTCCCTCGAATAAAACCCTATAATGGGAGGCACCTCATGCCCCAGCGAACTGGAACCGAGCATACCCTGATATGGCTATCCATGGCTACCAAGTGATCTGCGGATGACAAGTGCATAAACTGATTAGATGTCATAAATATGCAAGATGAATCAAAGCTAAAAGCATGAAGAACTGAGAGTTCTGGTTTACCTTGGTCGCCCGCACCATGTCGAAATACTGCCGGAGATATGGCAGAGTCTCCCGGGGCCTAGACCGGCATCGACCATCGAATCTACGTGAATAAGGGATCCCGAGAGGTACCTCGACCTCGAGCTCAGGAGTGAGTGTCGGGAAGTAGGCATAAACCCATAGCTGTGGAAGGCAAGACAGTGGCTATCAGAGTACAAAATGTATAGAGAATGCAGAATACTGAGTGTAGAATGCGAGTACAGAATATACAAAGAATGCAGAGTGCTGTGTGCAATGTGCAATATACAAAATGTATAGGAAGTACAGAATGCTGAGTCTAGAAGGTAGAGTACATAATGTAATGTGTGCCGTGTGCAGTGTACAAATAATGTAGCGACCCTAATTTTCTTTAGTTATTATTTATTATTATTATGGTTATTATTATCTTATTTTATTTTTGGCTTTATTAATTGTGTGGTCATATGAGAATTTAATTAATTTAATGTGTTATTTAATTATATAAAATTAATCTAAATATTTAAATATTTATATTTGTTATATAAAAAAAAAGAGGTGTTATATATATATATATAATCTTATATTTATATTTATATATATTATAATCATGTTGTATTATATAATATAATATATTATAATAGTTTATTAAGTTAGAATAGGATTAGGTTTTAATATAATATTATATAAAGTGAATTAGGTTAGAATATGGATTAGGGAATCAAAGAAAAGAAAGGAGAAACAAAGGTGAAGGCAGCTGTGCGGGAGAGGGAGAGAGAGAGAGAGAGAAGTGAGAGACGCCGAGAAAGGAAGGGGGAAAAGAAGAAAAGATTAGGGTTTTGTTTTGGTGGTTCTATTGGTTCTTCAAATAATTATTTGATCTTCAAAAAAAATATTGTGAGTACAAAACCCACTTCCCTTGATTTATGTTTAATTCGTTATTTTTATTTATTTATATTTGTTTGATGTTAGTTTGATTTTATTTTTACATAAAGATGATAGATTAATTTTAATTATTCTGATTAGTTGTGGATATAAGAGTTAGGGTTTTTAGATGATTGATTGATTTTAATTATTTTGTTTAGTTGTGTATGTAAGGTTTTGAGTTATTAGTTGATTGATGAATTTTAATTATTTTGATTAGTTGTGTATGACATGTTTAGGGTTTTTATATGAATTTATTTTATGGTTGTAATCACACTCATGGTTATATGAAATTAAAATTAATTAGGAACCCATAGATAAATTTCTTATACTGCACCATGACTCCATGGATTGTTATTTTGTTTGAGTGATGGTGAGAAAGAGGGCATAAAAAAAAGTGAGGATTATGAGATTTATTTGAATGCCTTAGGCTTGGCATTGTTATGTTGTTCTCATGAGTGAGATGTTTTGTATATGTATATTGTTGCCTCGTTCTCATGAGTAGACGGCGCGTACGTATATGCTAACCATCCGGGGAGTGTGAGTCAAACTCGGGACGATATCCCTTTGCAAGTTTGGCTTCGGAGTGGTGTTAGGTATACGGGAGGCACATGGGATATATGTGTAGGCCAGAAGTGGAGGGTCGAAGTGGTGGATTTAAGGTACAAAGATTTTAATTATGAGTTTATTGGTATAGTGTGAATTGTATTGATTTGTACATGTTGAAAAATAGTAAACGACTTCGATAAATTATGAAATTTGAGAAGAGGCATGTATATGTGATTCTAGACAACTTTTGTGTTTTAACTTTTTATTAAAAAGATCGACTAGAACTTATAATCGGATGATCTTGATTATAGTAATTTTAATTCATTTTAGTATTGCAAATGTTAGAGGTTGTTTTAACTCACGAAAAGAGCTCATTTTTATTGGTTTCGCGTAAACTAAAGTAAAACATTATCCTGCACACTTCTCGTGTTTTGAACTTTTTCGAAAAGAATCATCTTAGGGCAGTTTTTGTTCGTTTTCAACTTCAGATTTTTCGATTTAATTCCGTCTAGGTTTTTCTATCAAGTTTTTCTCTCAACCTGTTCAGTTTCTGTTAAATTCATTCGCGTTGTATTTTAGGAAATTTGATTCTATACAACTTTTGTTCTTTGAGTTTTGGTCAATTCGAATTATTTAAGTATGAAACGGTGTATTTTTATATTTCTTCAGCAAGTTACTTATGACTAAATTATACTAACTTTATTTTTTTTTGCAGGATGGTGGGTCTTACTAACTTTTTATGCAGGGCTGACCCACCATATTTTTATTTCTATTTTGTTTATTTTATAATCAATTTATATTTCGTTGTGTATGGATAAGAAACTAAATGCCATCATATCTTCGAAAACTACCCATTCGTCTCGGTGCGGTTAGAACTACTTTTCTTGCCTCGTAACAAGAATTAAATATATTTTTGTTTGTGTCTGGTAGACACGTATGTGTTAAATCTTGTACTCATACCAGTATACCTGTATATTGACTCGTTTTGTCTCTTAGCAACTCGGGTGCGTTCTGTTTGAGAGTAGTCGAGCTTCCTTTGCAGGATTAGTTGGGGCTACAGTGGTGACGTGGAATTACTATAGTGTTGGACTTGTCGTTTGGATTTCTTTTATTTTCTTGAGATTAGGGTTGATATTAGTTTATGTATTTATTATTATTATTATTATTATTTTTATTTTTATAACTTTGGTATTAGGATGATTTGGCATGGTTTGTAACCGTACATTATTTAAGTTGTTTTGACTAGCTGTTGCTACCTTAATGTTGAGGTATTGGTTAGTTATGAAATTATGGCGGATGGTTTGGTTGGTGTTTAGTTTTTTTGTTTCACCCCTAGGATTTGGATGATGGAATATTGATTGGGGTTTAGTCCTAATTTAATATTTAATTGTCCAAATTTTGGGGTGTGACAGATAATGAAGAGCAGAAATGTAAATCAAGAGAGCAGAATGTACCTCCCAGGCTCGCCAGTAGCCGCCTACTATGGTCCCCCGCTCGCGGGAGGTCGCGCTCATGTAGCAATAAAAAGTAGGAAGGCCATCGCCACCCCAATCATACTGACTGACCTGTGATAGGTCTACCAGGGCACTGAGCAGATAAAGCCCAACTGTGTTCCCCTTGTCGCAGAACAGAGTGGCCCCGAAAAAGAACATCAAAAACCCCCGGGCATACTGCTATATGCCCTCAATAGTCTCGGGCGTAGTCCATCTGTACTACTCTGCAAACCAGGTGTACCTAACCATGCTCGGTGATCTGCAGGGCGGCGGATGAGCTCCAAGCAAGTAAGTCTAAGCTGCCTCCCACTCACCCATATCTACGTCGTATGGGACCGGCCAACTTGCCATGTCAAGATCTGTCAGCATGGAGAAATCGTAAGGGGTCATCGTCATGTTCCCGGTGGCTGAGAAATGGAAAGAGTTGGTGGTGTCCCACCATCTCTCTACCAGTGCACCCAAAAGGGTCCTGCTCGTCGGATGACACGACAGTCCTGTGCAAAATGGGCCAAACCCTGCCTCGCCCATAATGTGTCGGACAACATCTGGGAGCTCCATGTACCACTCATTGGCAATGATCGATCCGTATCCCTGAGTGAAACGGGAAGATACCTGCATGTGGAATGAACAGATAAATTCAGTTTCAGAATAAACATAATTTTATGTTGTGAGCCGTGTGCAAATTAAAAGAATGCTGAGTTATGGACTGTGTGTTCAGATTGAGCAGTATTATGAGTCATGTGCAAATTAAAAGAATGTTGTGTTATAGACTGTGTGTTCAGATTGAGCATTGTTATGAGCCGTGTGCAAATTAAAAGAATGCTGTGTTATGGACTGTGTGTTTAGATTGAGCAGTGTTGTGAGTCGTGTGCAAATTAAAAGAATGCTGTGTTGTGGACTGTGTGTTCAGATTGAGCAGTGTTATGAGCTGTGTGCAAATTAAAAGAATGCTACATTATGAACTGTGTGTTCAGATTGAGCAAAAAAAAAAAAAAAAAAAACTGCGTTATGGACTGTGTGTTCAGATTGAGCAAAAACTATGTTATGAACTGTGTGTTCAGATTGAGCAAAAACTGCGTTATGAACTGTGTGTTCAGATTGAGCAAAAACTATGTTATGAACTGTGTGTTCAGATTGAGCAAAAACTGCGTTATGAACTGTGTGTTCAGATTGAGCAAAAAATTGCGTTATGGACTGTGTGTTCAGATTGAGCAAAAACTGCGTTATGGACTGTGTGTTCAGATTGAGCAAAAACTACGTTATGAACTGTGTGTTCAGATTGAGCAAAAAACTGCGTTATGGACCGTGTGTTCAGATTGAGCGAAAATTGCATTATGAACTGTGTGTTCAGATTGAGCAAAAACTGCGTTATGGACTGTGTGTTCAAATTGAGCAAAATATTGCGTTATGAATTGTGTGTTCAGATTGAGCAGAATACTGTGTTATGAACTGCGTGTTCAGATTGAGCGAAAATTGCATTATGAACTGTGTGTTCAGATTGAGCAAAAACTGCGCTATGGACTGTGTGTTCAAATTGAGCAAAATATTGCGTTATGAACTGTGTGTTCAGATTGAGCAGAATACTGTGTTATGAACTGCGTGTTCAGATTGAACAGTGTGCTATGTTATGAGCTGCATGCCAAATAAACCAAAATACTGCGTTATGAACTGTGTGTTCAGATTGAGCAGAATACTGTGTTATGAACTGCGTGTTCAGATTGAACAGTGTGCTATGTTATGAGCTGCGTGCCAAATAAACCAAAATATTGCATTATGAACTGTATGTTCAGATTAAGTAGAATACTGTGTTATGAACTGTGTGTTCAGATTGAACACTGTGCTATGTTATGAGCTGAGTGCCCAAAAGAGCCGTGTGCCCAAATGAGCTGCGTGCCAAATGAACAAAGTATCGTGAAATGCGTTGTGTGCCTAAAATGAGCTGTGTGCCCGAAAGGAGTTATGTGCCCAAAAATGAGTTGAGTGCCCAAAAGAGCTGTGTGCCAAATGAGCTGCATGCCAAATGAACAAAGTATCGTGAAATGTGCTGTGCCTAAAATGAGCTGCGTGCCCGAAAAGAGTTGTGTGCCCAAATGAGTTATGTACCTAAATGAGCTGTGTGCCTGAATGAGCTGTGTGCCAAATGAATGGAATACTATGTCAAGAGCTGCGTGCCAGATGAGCAAAGTGTTATGTTGAAAGCTGTGTGCCAAGTGGATAAAATGCTGTGTGCAAGTTGTGTTCAAGTATGAGCAGAAGCATTGTGTATGTGAATGTGTTCAGAACGAGCAGATAAAATACTTCGCAGAAAATGTAAAAGTGAAGTACGTACCTTTCGTGCATGGTGAGATAGATGGGACTCCAGCTCATGTGCAAGCGCCGTCATGTAAGTCAGTAAAATGATGGAAGGTGCTGGGAGGTAAGATGTGCTCCCGTGGGCGGTACCTCTCTAGGTCGAACAACCGTATCCTCGGAGGCAACGGCATAATGTCGGGCTCATCCTCTACCCTCGGGGAGCCTCCGCCATACGGAATATCGTCGGCCATCTGAAGAAATCTGCAAAAATGAGCAAAAACGAGCGAAACGAGCCAAAATTGCAAAAAGTCAACTCTCGAGAATAGAAAAAGTCAACAAAAGTCAACGCCTAAGAAAAGGTGCTAAACTTTGAGACAAACATACCTCAAGTAGTGGAAATGGAGAAAGAAGCTACGAAAACAAATTCTAATCGGTTCAAAACGAAGAGAATCGAAAGTTTTCGCGGAACAACTTCGCGTGGGGTGTTGGAAAACGCGTATAAAGTGCAGATCTGAGAGAGAAAAGGGTCTAGAGATGGAGAGAAATGTATTTCAGCCTTGGAGGTGTGAGCAAAAGTGATTTGGAGCTTTCCATTTAAAGATCCGGCCTTGAAAAGACAAAACTGCCCCAGATTTTGTAAACTGGTCGGCCAGCCAGTTTTTCTGGTCTGCCGACCACTGATATAACTGGTTGGCCAACCTCCTGGATGATCTTCAGAGCTCCATTGTTCTCCCTGTGTGTTTTGGTGATGATTGGAGTCCTCGGCTCTCGAGAAAGTACAAGAAAGGTACACTTTTCGGCGCAAAATCGTCCCCGCAGGAACTTCAATTCAAGTCTTCGATGCATGGCTCATCCTCACTCGTCAAACAATGAGGTGTATCCTTTTTAAGTATGTTATGACCCCTCCGAGGGGTAAATCGGAGGTTCCGGTTAATTTGCTCGCATTAAGGCTTATTTTTTTTTTCTTTAACCGGCATTTTGTTTCAGGGCATGCTATCGAAGTTATACCACTCTCGCATTGTGTAGACGTCCCCGAACGTCCCGGGAGAGAAATCCCGTTTTGTTCATCTGTGGATCTACTACAGTTCAGGACTCAAATTGTCACGGTTCTTAATCTGAACCAAAGAGTCCAAATTTGGCAAATAGTTTTGAGAAAACAGATTTTTGAAAGAAGTGCCAAACATGGACTGCTTTGCCAGATACAGAGTCACCACCTAAATATTTTATTTTGGGGGAATTTAGGAAACCCTGACTCGGTGCCAAAGGCCACGTGTCCGTTATCACCAAAGTTGCCTCGGCTCGGGAACTTGGGTACAATTGGGGAAGGTCAGCTATGAGCACCCCCGCTCGCCCGATCAAAGATCAGCCTCTACTAACCATGGTATCTAGTTTTGAAAACATTATGCGTTATTATTCCGGTTATTAGCCTAGATTTACTACGTGATGCACACAGCAAACAAGTATAGACTAAGTCGCCTAAATTGGAACAAAACATTTTATGTTTGTTTTGAAAATGGTTTGCTACTCGTAAGTAGGCTAAAATGTAGGTTTTATCACCCTCGAGTGGGCTTTTTTAGAAAAGATGGTTTTGCCACTATCTAGTGGGCTTAAAACTCGCGTTCAATGAATTGTTCCAATTTAAACAACTCAACCTCCACCCACAGGCATTCAAGCAGTCATAACACATAAGCAGCTAGCCTCATGGTAATCATGCTATTATGGCAACACTCACACGCATACGGTATGCTAAAGCATAAAAGCTTACCCAGTACTCCAAGCCAAAACAGAAACTAGTTAGTAATCATATACATGATCCTAGTTCATGTTAAGGTGGCTAATGCAACACATGAAAAATGCAACTATAATAGGCTCGGCTATCCTAAAGATGGCATGTGAAATGCTGCAACTAACAAGTACTCAACTTGGAATTTGAAATACAAGTGCAGTTAGCATGATGTGCCGAGCCCGGTGCATGTAAGACAAATGTATGGATGCACGCATGCATAGCATAAGGTATGCTAAATTAAACATGACCTAATACTAACCATCAAAAGCAAGTAAGTAAAAGGGAGAAAGAAGCGGGGGTTGGAAGACATGCACACACGCACCCACACTTATTACAATTCGCCCTCGCTCGGAGGGACCAAAAGAATATACAGGCCAAATAATAAATCAACTATCCTAGCTAATTAATTATTACAGACCCTTAATTAATTAACGAAATAAATGTAGAAAGAAGGTGGCCTCAGCCTTGCCTCGGGATACGTGGACGATGCATGCTTGATCTGTCTCGCCCGGAAACTCGCTGCCATAGCACTGTTGCCTCTGTTTACACTGCCCTGCCCCTCTGAGGATCACACAAATTTCCAACACTGCTTTGAATCACTGCCTGAGTGTCCTGGAATGTCACCGGCCAGAACACAATTCCACCGGCCATGGAAATGGTACTATCAGCCAAAACTTGTGCTATCGGCCAAACATGTTTTGCTGCCTAAGACTCAACATTGCTTTACCGCCAATTCTTCCTCGAAACTGCAGCTTGAGCAGAGGGCAAGCAGTGTATGGCATGGAATTTTCAAGCAAATGTATGCATGGACACACTCCCTATCATGCAATGGACTCAAGGGAGCATGACCCTCGACCCTCGACCCTCAGGCCATCAATTATGCATTTCAATGCATGATGGCCTAAGAGGCCAAGTTTGCAACTTCAATATCAAATGAAATGCACACACAAAACACATCAAAGGCCCCAACCTCTATCATGCTTGATCAAGAGGCAAGGGATGCATGCACAATGCAACGCAACCTAAGCATGCAAGCAAGGCTAATGCAACATGATTATGCAATGCATCTAATATGCAATAGGCACACAACCTAGACATGTAAACAAACATGGCATGCAACAACATGCAATGATGGACTTAAACTAACATGGATAACTCGCAAGCATGCCAAAATCAGTGGCCATAATGATGCAAGTGAGGCAACAAAATACATGGAATGCATGCACAATGCATTAACCAAGCTTAAGGCATGCAACTCTACCAAAGCATGGCAAGGAGGAAATATGGCATACAATGGTGCATGTTCCAGATTTGAAATGGCATGCCAAATGACTCTAAAATGACCCTAAAACATGAAAACACTACCATTCAAGCGTGCAAGAAGCTTCAAAACTCAAAGCTAAGCATGGGCATTGCACTACAAGCATGCATAACAAGCATTATTCGATCATGAGGCATGAAAACAGTGCTAAGGCAGTCCAAAACATGCATGAAATCAGTTCAAGGCATGGCCAAAAGGTGCTAACATGAAGGGCCAAAACAACATGCAACATAGGCTAGTAAGCATGGTTTGCACTACAGCTATATGAAGCATATGAGAGGTCACCAAACCAGCCAAAAATAGTAACATGGTATATCAAATAAGCCCCAAAAACCCATGGAAACAAGGTCCATGCATGCAAGAATGATGTGTTCCTTTGAAAGGCCAATAAGAGGGCTACTCTACACATGCAAGAAGGACATTCAACATAGCCAAGAAAACTCTAGAAATGGCTTATGGGGGTCCTAAAACCCACTAAAAAATGCCTAAAACAAAGTTTGGAAGCATGCAAGTATGGGCTCCTTTGTAAGGCCAAAAATGCAAGTAAACAAGACAATAAGAAGAGGGGATGGCCCTCTCCTTCTTAGGACCTCAAACCACCATTCTCACCACTGAAATCCCTCAAGATTTCAGTGGCGTGGAGGTCCACACAAGGTGGTCCCGGAGCTCACCAGAAATGCACAAAAAAGAGGCCAAACAAGGCCTAAGAGGGGGTAAACGACCCCAAACACAAACGAGTTCTGAAACAAACTTCAAAAGTAGCTTAAAATAAGACTTTTTTCAGTTTATGACAAAGCCAAAATATGCTTGCAAGTAAGGCTAAAAGTGTGTGCAAAAACGGGAAATAAAGAGGGAATAGTGCTCACCCTTGATGAACTTCTTCAAAGCTGCGACTTCAGCAGCTTATGGACCAAACATACATCTCCTTAGGACCTCTCAAGACCCTCCAAGAAGCTTAGGTTGGTGTTGGAGGTGTTAGGCTAAGAGGTGTAGTGTAAATGTGCAAGAATTAGACCCTTTTGAACCTTCTAACCCACACAAATGTAGAGAGAGGGAGATATAGAGAGAGAGTGATATATATATCCTATATATCAGATTTTTTTCAACCCTTGAAATGGAAGGAGAAGCTCTCCTTATATAGACAAGGCAAAAGGCCTAAGCTTCTTGGAGAAGCTAAGGCAAAAGGGTCAAAGGGGGCAAGCTTCTAAGGGAGGCTAAGCAAAAGGGCCAAGCTTCTTGGAGAAGCTAGGCAAAGGGGTCAATCTTTTTAGAGAAGCTAGACAAGGGTGCAAAAGGGGCAAGCTTCTCTTGGAAGCTTTGAAGGGTTCAAGCTTCTTGGAGAAGCTAGACAAAGGGTTCAAGTTTCTTGGAGAAGCTAGAACAAAGAGTCAAAAGGTTCAAGCTTCCTCAAGAAGCTAAAACAGGGGGTTCAAAAGGGTCAAGCCTCCCCAAGAAGAGATCTCAGCCAAAAAAAGAGCCAATCGTCCAACAAAGATGGCCGACTGACCACAAAAGATGCCGACCAGCCACCAAAGGTGCCGACCGACCACCAATAGTGCCGACCGACCATCACCAATGGCCGGTGGCCTCAAGCCATGGCCGGTGAGGTGTGGGGATGTCCAATCAAGCCATTCCCTGCCCTCAGAAGCAAAAACACAAGTCGGGAGGTCTTGAGGCAAGGCACGCGGCCGAAACCTTCGAGAACTCGACACGAACACGAACATGGATGATCACCGAGTGTTCAAACGGTGACGTCCAAGTCTTGAGGACGGTCAAAAATGGGGTGTCTACACATTCTGATGCACACTTTCCTCTATTGCTTTTGTTATGCACACCACTTGTTGCTTTGTTATGCATTCACTACGTGTGTTGTCACGCTTATTTTACTTATATTGCTATGTGTACTTCCGTTGCATTGTTATGCACCCTCATCCCTTCCGCATTGTTATGCGTCACACTTAGGTTGCATTGTCTTCCACCCCTTCACATTGTTATGCGTCACACTTAGGTTGCATTGTCATGCACCCCTCCACTTGCGTTATCACGCACTTTTTGCTTGCATTGCTATGCATGTTTCTAACGACATTGTACCTGTTGAGTTTCTTTCTTTTACAGGCACAATATTGTATGTACGGTTCATTTAAAGTTGGCACGACCAGACGAACCAGACGATATTGTATGTTCTTCGCGTGAGACGTAGCGAGAATTGTATAATTCTCTTACATCCTTTATGCATGAGTTGTAATTTGGTTCTTATTCACTTGTTTAAACTATTGCATTGATTGTGTATAATTGCTTCATTACAGCTTTCTTTGAATGATCATAAGTTATGGTCGGCTTTGTACATGTCCTTTGCTTTTTTTCCCCCACCTACGGGCACATCTCTTTATTATCTTACCTGTTTGTCTAAGTCTTCGACCTTGTCAAAAATGGGTCGTCTCTGGGCTTTGACATTCACTCCCGTCACTTATGACTTCCGAGTTTTGTCAAAGAGGGGCAACTGTAGACACCCCATTTTTGACCGACCTTAAGACTCAGACGTCATCAATTGAGCGCTCAGTGATAG
This sequence comes from Camellia lanceoleosa, assembly GCA_025200525.1. Taxonomy (NCBI): domain Eukaryota; kingdom Viridiplantae; phylum Streptophyta; class Magnoliopsida; order Ericales; family Theaceae; genus Camellia; species Camellia lanceoleosa. The sequence goes on from CM045770.1 coordinate 91,302,434, forward strand.
TGCATGTGGTGCTCGTTTTGAGTTTCCGGAGTTTCGGCTGAGTGCCTTGCCTTCGGGCCTCTGAACTTTTTCTGCTTCGGCTCGGTTTGTGGACCAAGCCTTGTGTTCCTTGCCTGAGGGAGGGAGAGGTCTTGTAGGCCACTCTTTTGTGGTCGTAGACCACTTTTCCCTTTTGGAGACTAGTTTTCAATTTTCGGAGCCTTCGGCGCGCGCCTTGTCTCGGGACCGCTTAACGTTCTCCGTTTGGCGTGATTTTTGAACCACACCTTGTTTCCTTGGCCTAGAGAGCCACTGTGGTTTGGGAGACCACTTTTATGGTCGTAAACCACTTTTGGTGCTTGTCAGCTAGTTTTCGAGGCTCCCGGCTGCGCGCTTTGCCTCCTAAACTTTCGTCTTGCATCCGTTTTGGTTTGTTTTTGGTACAAACCTTGTTTTCCTTGTTCGGACAGTGGTACAAGGGTGGGAGACCAGTTTCTCTCCCCGCAAACCACTTTTCTTCCAGTCAGCCAGTTTTCTTATCTGACAACTGGTCTCCTTAGTCTTTGGGCCATCTTTTCTGGTCGGCTACCACACCATTTGCTTGTTTTCATGCTGCTGACCATCTCCCACCATGGCTGACCAGTTGTCTTTTTGGGAGACCATTTAAAGTAGCTGGCTGACCACTTCAAGTGGTCGGCCACTTTTTATTACCATTTTGGAGATATTTTCCTCCAGCTGCTTGAGGGCACTAAAACCATCCTCCATACGTGTATGGAGGAATGGCCTTGAACCTTAGCTTCTTCAAGAAGCTTTGCTTTTGGTTCTTTATAAGAGAGAACCACCTCCTCCCTCCTTTAGGTTCAGAAAAATTGCCTTGAGAGTTATATATATAGCTTTGTCTCTATATTGCTCTTGTTCTTGATTTTGTGCCTTAAAAGTGTAGTTTTACCACACTTTAACACACAAACACACACTCAAACACCATACTCTTGGAGCTGAGGTCCCTTGAGGTTGTTTTTGAAGCTTTTGGACTGGTTTTGGTTGGAAAAAGCTGCTAGAGTTTTGGTTTTGAAGAAGGTCTTCAAGGGTGAGTTTTTAGCCTTTTAAACCCCCATTCTTGCTTAAGCTTTTAGCCTTACTTGCATGCTGTTTTAAGCTTAACCCCTAATTATAAAAAGTTCTGAATTTTGGTGCTTAAGATCTTTGCTTAAGGTCACTTTTGTGTTTGGGGTTGTTTACCCCCTCTTAGGCCTTGTTTGGCCTTGTTTTTGTGCCTTCTTTTTAAGCCTTTGGGACCACCTTGTTTTGGCCTTCTCACCACTGAAATCTAGAGGAATTTCAGTGGTGGGGGTGGTGTTTTGAGGTCCCAAAAAGGAGAGGGTCATCCCCTCTCCTTGTGTCTTCAATACTTACTTTGAATGCCTCATGTGTGAGCATGTTTGTTAAGCTTATGTTGACCATATCTTAGCTTGTATTTGGGCTTATTTTAGCATGGCATGCCACTGTTTTTATTTGGTTTAGTCACTTCATGCATGCCTAATACACTTGTGGTGTAAATCACACAAACTAGCTTTGTCTGCTTCATGAAGTGGCATGTCATTCTAGCTTGTTTTGTTTCCATTTCAGCATGTTTTTGGTGATGTTTTGCCATGTCATGACTCTGTTTTGGTTTGGTTTGGTTAGCCCTTACATGTTCCATGCACTTGTAGTGTATTTCCATGAAATAGCCTAACATGCACCATGCTTTAACATGTCATTTTAGCATTCTTTTGGCTTAACTTCAAGAAGCTTTTGTCTACGTTTTAACATGCTTTAGCTCTGATTTTGGTTGTTTTAGCCATGCATGACTTGTTTTGTATAGCCATAGTTCAATCTAGCTTGTTAGCTTCGTGCACCAAGTCCGCTAGCATGCTTTACTTGGACTATTTCAATGATTTGGCATAATTTCTTATGTGATTTTAGTCCATGTTTGTCACGACCCAAACCCACTCATGTAGGTTTGGCATCGTAACCGGCCAGTAATCCGTGGATTACCAAAGGCCTCTTAATAGATAAGCACATAATAAGGGTTTGCGGAAGCAATTATACAAAATAGACAAGGTCCAATAAACTGTGATAACATACATGGGATAGGATATTTCCAAACTTATATATATACATAAGTGTATCGGTCGAAGGACATCAATATTTACAAACATTTACAAAAGTGTAATTCCCAGGACCCGACTTTACAAACAGACAGAGACTAGCATAAGTACAAAAATAGCCGTGTAACTAGACTTCGTTTGGAACCTCCTCGGGAGGCACAACGGTTAACTGACAAAACCAGAAATGAAGGCCGTCAACTCTAGCCTTGATTACGCGTCGGCTCACCTACATACATAATATAAACTGTGAGCGAAAGCTCAGTGAACAATAACAGAGTAAAGGGGTTTCAATGAATGAGTCCGTACAGATTTAGAAACCATAATTCAATTTCGTATCAAATTCATAATTTGTCCAAATTATATACAGAAATCATGACGTATTCTTAAGTATACGTGATATATTCATTAGCATTAACAGAGCAGATACAGAACATATATAGACATGTGAGGGTTACGAATAACCAGTTTCATAAAACAACCTCCGGATCCGGGTAATAGAGAATAAATACGCTAAGCCCCATGATGGGGCCTCCGGTACGGGTAACAAAGAACAGACATATTAAGTTCCATGATAGAACCTCCGATACCGGGTAACAGCTAACAGATATCACATGATGCTAAGGATGTCATGAATATATAATGGAAATTGGACAATCATTAATTGTACAGAACATATCATTTCAGAAAACAGATCTTAATTCATTGCACAAAAAATAAGTAAAGTTGAACATAGCTTTACTATGTTACTACTCACAGTTGGCCCGAAGACAGATAGACGGAGCAGATTGGTCAAACGGTACGCGGTACATGACCTACATAACACATAACAGACACACACTTGAAACACACGTTCTAATTGTACATAACTTACTTCGTTGGTTCTTATTGTGTTTCTAACCTTTAATCCTCATTATGGAATCTTAAACATGGCCTAAGAATGCCTAGGATGAAATGAAGATGCAAGAATGCATTGGAAAACATTTTTTGAAACTTGCTGAAAATAAGGTCCACGCTCGAGCGTGGCTTTCCTCGCTCAAGCGGACATGCAGACAATGAAGCTCTGCTTGAGCGTGACTTTCCTCGCTCGAGTGGACTGTAAACTCTTGAAAAAGTTCTGGATGCATGATTTTCACGCTCGACGGATGCTCGACCTCTGCTCGAGCGTAAGACTCAGACCTTTGCTCGAGCGTAGATTCCCTTGCTCGAGCGGACTGCAAAACACAAGAACTTCTGGGTATATGCATTTCACGCTCGAGCGTAAACCTCAACGCTTGAGCGGAGGTGCATGTACTCAGAGTGCACGCTCAAGCGTAAAGTTCCCCGCTCGAGTGTGGATCAAATTTCTAGAAATTCCAGATTTGATCACCAAGCTCAAATTCAACTTTGAAGCATCTAAAACTCAATTTATGGGCCCAAAACTTTGGAAAATACCTAGAGACTCATAGAACAACATGTTTAAAGCATCATTTCAAGAAATCATGGCCCAAAAGGATACCAATTGTGCAAAAATCAACATGAAGCTCAAGGATAATTTATTAACACAACACACATGAATTTTTCTTGAATCAAACACTCCCAAAACATAATCAAACTTGGTAATTTAATGGAAAACATGATGAATGACCAAAATGTAAGTGAGGTTAACACATGCATGAAAGAAACCTTTGAAATCATGCTCAATTTGCAAGAAAATGTACATGCATGCATGGTATGGTCTAATTCTAGCACAATTCCTATATGAATTCACTTAGTTCACTAATAATCTTATTGAATCTAACTCAATTACTCAATAAAGAGCTTAGTCTCTTACCTAGAGGCTTCAATCTACAAAATTAAGGTTGAGGCTCTACAATCTTCTTCAATTATCAACAATTCTTAGCACCTCCTTGAGTTTGAGCTCAATCTCCAATTCTTGAACAAAATTTCCCCTACTCTCACCCTCTCTCACGTTTTTCTCCCTTAGAATAGGCTCAAGTGTGATCAAAATGAATAAAAGGGGTGAGTGGGAAAGCAAGTGGTCAATGAGGCCACTAAGGCCTTAATTAGGCCATTAAACAAAAAGGTACTTAATAGGTTTAATCAGTGGACATTAATTTAATCTAATTTAATCGCTCCAAATCGAATTTCACTTAAACCTACTATAAAATTCTATAAATCCTAATTAGCACATAAACCAAGTCAATTTATGGTTCAGACACCGATAAGGCTTTCAATTCGCAAATCGAAATTAAAACATGAACAGATCTTTCTACACCGAACAGATAGAGACACAAAAATAATGCAGTACACATGCAAATTAATTCCAAATTCCTCTTAAATTACTGTTAGGCATAATTAACTACGGATTAACATTATTCAGAGGTCGGGGTTGTTACAGTCTTTCCCCCTTAAAAGAGTTTGGTCCTCCAAACTCGGATTGCCTTCGGTCTGGAACAACACTAGGTCCAACAGGAACAAATTCGGATATCTCTTCATCGTGTCTTCTTCTATTTCCCAAGTTGCACAGGTTCCTTCATGGTTTTGCCAATCAACTTTTACCAACAGTATTTCTTTATTTCTCAATCTTTTGATCCTGCGATTCATAATCTAGATAGGTCTTTCCTCGTAGGTGTAATCATCTTTCAAAAGCACGTGTGTTGGCTCAATGACGTGGAATGGATCCCTCAAGTACTCTCGAAGCATCGTGTGGACGCACTCCCGGGGAGGACTCTCCGAGTATCCGCGCACGCCTCGTGAAGGCCACGAATTCTCGTTTTGTTCTCTGAGCTACCACAGTTTGGACTCAAATGTCACGGTTCTGAATCTAATCTTACAATGTGTGATGTAAGACCGATAAATCACCAAAGAGTCCAAATCCGGCAAATCGTTTTCGAAAAACTGATTTTTATAAAGAAGTGTCAAATATGGACTGTTTTGTCAGATACAGAGTCACCACATAAATATTTTATTTTGGGGGAATTTAGGAAACCCTGACTCGTGCCTAAGGCCACGTGTCCGTCATCACCAAAGTTGCCTCGGCTCGGGAACTTGGGTACGAGAGGGGAAGGTCATTTAATGAGCACCCCCGCTCGCCCGATCAAAGATCGGCCTATACTAAGCATGATATCTTGTTTTTGAAAACACATATATTCTTATTTCGATTAATTAGCTAATCTTACTATGTGATGCGCACAACAAACAAGTATAGACTAGATCGCCTAATTTAGAACAAAACATTGCATGTTCATTTGAAAACAGTTTGAAGTTTGCTACTCACAAGTAGGCTAAAATAGGGTTTTGATGAATTGTTCAAATTCAAGTAATCCAACTTTCAACCACAGGCATTCAGGTAGTTAATCACATAAGCAGTTAGCCTTGTGGTAAGCATGCTTTCATGGCAACATTAACACACATGCAGTATGCTAAAGCATAAACACTCACAGTGTACTCCGAGCCAAAAAAGAGAACTAGTTAAAAATCATGCATGATCCTAGTTCATGTTAAAATGGCTAATGCAACACATGCGAAAATGTAACGAAGATAGGCTCGGCTATCCTAAGATGGCATATGAAATGCAACTTGATACATGTATTCAAATAGGTCTTGAAATACGATGCAGTTAGTATGATGCGCCAAGCCCGGTGCATGCAATACAGATGAATGGATGCACGCATGCAAGCATAAGGTATGCTAAATGAAATATGCCCTAAGACTAACCATCGTAAGCGGTTAAGTAAAAGGGAGAAAGAAATGGGGGTTGGAAGACATGCATCACACATACGCACGCTTATTACAATAATGCGCCCTTTCGAATGAGAGGCCGAATAAGAAGCTAACTAGCTAATCTAAGCTAATTAAACTAATTATTACATAACAAATTAATTAACTAATCCTAGTTAACTAATTATTACAAAACGAATTCAATAGCTAACACATTAACTAATTAAAGGGTACAAACCAAAGCAAAAGCTAGCTATCTAAGCATGGCAGCTAAGGAAAGCAGTAAATTAGGAGCCTGAGAGGGAGAGGAATGTATGCAAGCCCGGTCGCCTCGTTCAGAAATCCAATGCGATGCCCCAATTTGCCTCTGTTTTCATTTGTCCTCAGAACTCTGCACCAAGCTCCAGAAAGATGAAACTCTACCTAGGGAATCCTGTGGGAGGGTGGCCGACCACTTTTGGTCTCTCTAGACACCTGTCGACCACTTTTGGTTGTTGAAAACCAGAAAAGTGGTCGCGAAATCCGCCAGTTTTTTCTGGCCGCCGCCGATTATTCTTCTTGAATTCCAATTTGCTGCAATAGAGAGCAAGAAAGGGCATGGCATTGTATTTGCAAGATATGTGTGAACAACCACCCTCCCTATCATGTCATGAACTCAAGGGGGTGTGGTTCTCGACCCTCGGGCCACTAATTGCGCATTTCAATGCATGATGGCCGAGAGGCGAAGTTGCACAATTCAATGTGAAATGAATGCACAAGTAAACACATAAAGCCTAAAACTCTATCATGCTTGATCAAGAGCATCGACAACTGGGAATTAAGGCACGTTTCATCATTGTAAGTATGAAATGTCCCTCATTTCCTATGTTTGGACTAACACCTATTCCAAACACGATGCAAGCAAGAAACATGGCATGCACAATGCTATGTAATGCAACCTTAGCATACGAACATGCAACTATATGGCATACTCAATGCAACTAGCAACCTAGCATACACAATGCAAGGAATAACATGGCATACACAATGCTAAATGCTAAGAACTAGATGGCATACACAATGCTAAATGCTAAGAACTAGATGGCATACTCAATGCAAGGCAATCATAGGGTTCTTAACACAATGTGATGCATGCATGCTCAATGCAATGCAACAAGGGCAACAATATGCAATAAACCAAACATGCAACAACATGCAAACCATATACTCAATGGACTTAAACCGAAATGGACAGACCTCAGTCATGCCCAAAACAAAGGGCCATAATGCTAAAATGAAGGCATCGAAAACACATACAAACATGCATGCCAATTGGCTCACCAATTGAGGCACTAAGGTGCAACTCTCAAGAGCACTAAAATAGTGAAAAGCATGAAAGTGTAGCAATACTAAATGTACTAAAATGAGGTAAGAAATGATGCAAAATCATTCAATCAACACAAGTATAGTATAGTAGGGTCCTTAAAGCATGAAGCTATCAAAGAAGACTATAAAGAAGGCATGCAATTCATGGCAAAAATGCATGAACTAAGCATGGACAGAGCTGAAGTAGGTCAAAATAAGGACCTAAACATGCTGAGATGGTGGCTCAAATACCTAGGCAAGATGGCATGCATGCTAGGCCACAAACAAGGCAACAATGCATAACACTCAAAGGCATTCAAAGCATGAATGAAGTGGGAACATGGTAATGCTATAAGCTCTGAAATGAAGTATTAAATGATGCCAAATCATCTAAATAGTTCAAGGATAGCATGCAATGGTGCTCAAAGCTTGAGGCAAGCAAGAGCATTTATACTACAAGTATACAAAACGTGAAGCATGTGACTAAGGCAATCCAAAATAGTCCTAGTACATGTTAAAATGAGTCGAAAACATGCATAGAAGTAGGCCAAAATATGCTAGCATGAAGGGCATGAAGCATGGTGAATGCAAGGCAAATATGGTGGATTACACTACACCTATTAAGACCAAGCATGGGATGACTTAACTAATAAAAATCAGAGTAATATCATGGCATAATAACCCCAAATAACCACTGAAATGATGGCTCGCAAGCTATGGCATGAAGGCATACGCAATGGTGAATGCAAGGCAAATAAGGTGGATTACACTACACCTATTAAGACCAAGCATGGGATGACTTAACCAATAAAAATCAGAGTTATATCATGGCATAATAACCCCAAATAACCACTGAAATGACGGCTCACAAGCAATGGCATGAAGGCATATGCAATGGTTCATGTTAAGGCATAAAGGGGCAAACCCTCCAACACATTGAATGAGTGACAAATGTGAATGCATGGCCATGAAACATGGACTGAAATCACATAATAAATGATGCCAAATCATTAACATAGTCCAAGTAATGCATGCTAGTGGACTCAATGCTCAAAGCTAACAAGCTAGATTGAACCAAGGCTATTCAAAGCAAGTCATGCATGGCCAAAACAACTAAAATCAGAGCTAAAGCATGTTAAAACATGGACAAAAGCTTCATGAAGTTAAGCCAAAAGCATGCTAAAATGACATGTTACAACATGATGCATGTTAGGCTATTTTATGGAATTACACTACAAGTGTATGGAGCATGCAAGGGGCCAACAAACCCAACCAAAACAGAGTCAGGGCATGCTAAAACATCACCAAAAAACATGATGAAATGGAAAGAAAACAAGCTAGAATGACATGCTACTTCATGAAGCATACAAAACTAGTTTGTGTGATTTACACTACAAGTGTATTAACCATACATGGAGTGACCAAACCAAGAAAAAATAGTGGTATGCCTCAGCAAAAATAACCACAAATACAAGCTAAGATATGGCCAACAAAAGCTTAACAAAGATGCTCAAACATGAGGCATATGAAGCAAGTAAACAAAATACAAGGGGAGGGGATGACCCTCTCCTAATTAGGACATTTAAACCATTTTTTCCACCACCGAAAATCCTTTGGATTTGTGGTAGAAAGGTCATGCAAAGGGCTTCAACAAGAGCCTAAAGGGATGGCACAAAATAAGAAAAATCTGCACTTTTGAAGCACAAAAATGAAGAAACAAAGCAATATAGATACAAGATAATATATATCACTCCAAGGTGATTTTTTCGAACCTAGAGAAGGGAGGAGGAGCCTCCTCTTATAGAGAGCAAAGCCAAAGCTTGGAGAAGCTAAGGGCCAAGGCAATCCCTCCATACATGTGTATGGAGGATAACTGTGCCCTCCACTATGCCACCGCCAAAAATATCTCCAAAAGGTGTCAGCAACCGACCACTTGAAGTGGTTCCGCTTGCTACTTAAAGTGGTCGGCCGACCACTTTTAGTGGTCTCTAGAGAAACAACTTGTCGCCATAGGTGGGAGAGGTCTCAGAGCATGAAAGAAAACTAGTGGTGTGGTGGTAGGCCAAGAATGTGGCCCAAAGACCAAGAAGCTTATCCAACCGTAAACCGGTCAAGTATGAAAAGTGCTCTCCAAAGAGAAAAAGTGGTGTCCCACCCTTGTACCACCTTCCAAACAAGGAAAACAAGGTTTGTACCAAAAACAAACCAAAACGGATGCAAGACGAGAGATCGGGAGGCAAAGCAAGCGGCCGAAAGCCCCGAAAACTAGCTGACGAGCACCAAAAGTGGTATGTGACCACAAAAGTGGTCTCCCGGACCACAGTGTCCCTCTAGGTAGAGGCAACAAGGTATGGTTCAAAAACCACACCAAACGGAGAACGTTAAGTGGTCCCGAGACAAGGCGCACGGCCAAAGGCTCCAAAAATTGAAAACTAGTCTCTAAACGGGAAAAGTGGCCTATGACCATAAAAAGTGGTCTACAACCACAAAGAGATGGTGTACAAGACCAATCCCTCCCTCCGGGAAGAGAAAACAAGATTCAGTCCACCAACCGAGCCAAAGCACAAAGAGTTTAGAGGCCCGGAGGCAAGGCTCTCAGCCAAAACTCTAAAACCTCTAAACGGGCACAACATGCACCATCACCGAGCGCTCAATCGATGACGTCTAAGTCTTAAGGTCGGTCAAAATGGGGTGTCTATACATCAATACGTGAAAGACGTTATGCATGTGCTCCATTACTGGAGGTAAGGCTACCCGATAGGTTACTAGATTGATCTTTTCAAGGACTTCATAAGGTCCAACATACCTTGGCGCCAACTTGCCCATAACACCAAAACCGAAGTTTGACCCTTCATCGGGGTCACCTTTATGAACACATGGTCCCTAACTTCATATTCCCTATCTCTTTTTTGGACATCAGCATAGCTCTTTTGTCGACTGCTGCGATTTCAGACGTTCTTTGGATCGGGCCACTTTCTCGGATGTTTCTTGCACAAGTTCCGGTCCCAACAAAGGTCTATCACCTACTTCAGCCCAACATATCAGAGAACGACATTTTCTTCCGTACAAGGCTTCGTAAGGAGCCATTCCAATGCTTAAATGGTAATTGTTGTTGTACACAAATTCAGCTAATGGCAATAGGTCTCCCAATTCCCTTGGAAGTTTAACACACACATTCTGAGCATATCCTCTAAAGTTTGGTTAGTTCGTTTAGTTTGTCCATCTGTCTGTGGGTGATAGGCACTACTCAACCTTAGTTTTGTCCCCAAAGATTCTTGCAAACTCTGCCAAAATCTTGACACAAACTTTGAATCCCTGTCAAATACAATAGATACCGGTACACCATGCAATCTCACAATTTCGTTCACATACAAGTTAGCCAATTTATCCGCATTATAAATAGTTTTGACAGGCAAAAATTGGACAGACTTAGTTAAACGGTCTACAATGACCCAGATAGAGTCCATACCTCGAGAAGAGCGAGGCAATCCCACTATAAAATCCATGGTTATGTGCTCCCATTTCCATTCTGGTATTGGAAGTGGTTGTAGCAAACCAGCAGGTCATTGATGTTTAGCTTTAACCTGTTGACAATGTAGACACCTAGCCACAAAATCTGCAATACTCTTCTTCATTCCAAGCCACCAAAAATTCTGTTTTAAATTATGATACATTTTCATGTTCCCCGGGTGCATGGCAAACTTACTGCTGTGAGCTTCGGTCATCACACGTTTTCTCAAATCACAACAATCGGGTACACAAAGACGGTTTTGAAATTTCAGCACGTCATTCTCAAACACAAATCCCGGCCTCGACTTTGAATCAAATTCCTCTATGATCTTTTTCAAGTATTCATCTTCGTATTGTTTTTGTTTGATCTCGTCAAGAATTGTAGGTTGAGCGAAAATAGCAGTTAAAATCCCATCTTGTTCTCACACGTCGATCTCAATCTCCTTCGCTTCGTGTCATCTAGCGTTCTTTTGATTGACGTAAGCATGACAAATTTGCACTGGATTTTCGGCCCAAGGCATCTGTTATGGTATTAGCTTCCCCTGGGTGACATAAAATCTTCAAATCATAATCTTTGATTAACTCTAACCATCGCCTCTGTCTCATGTTCAATTCCTTTTGGGTGAAGAAATATTTCAAGCTTTTATGATCAGTATACACCTCACAAGTTACCCCATACAAGTAGTGACGCCAGATTTTCAAAGCAAACACCACAGCTGCTAATTCAAGATCGTGCGTCACGTAATTCTTTTCATGAAGTCGGAGTTGTCGAGAAGCATAGGCAATCACTTTTTTCGTTTTGCATTAATACACATCCCAAACCTTTGTAGGAAGCATCACTGTAAACTTGAAACCCATCATTGGGCAACGTTAAAATTGGTGCAGTCACTAACCTGGTTTTCAACCCTTGAAAGGCTGCCTCTCTTTGTTCATTCCAATCAAATGACGCATTTTTCTGAGTCAACTGGGTCAATGGCATGGCAAACTTGGAAAAGTCTTTCACAAATCTTCGGTAGTAACCTGCAAGTCCCAGAAAACTTCTAACTTCTGTCACATTTGTCAATTTAGGCCCGTCCACAATAACTTCAATTTTCCCGAGGGTCGTAAACACCATCCTTGTTGATTACATGGCCCAAAATGCCACAATCGCAAGCCGTAATTCACATTTGGATAATTTAGCGTATAATTTCTTTTCTCTCAAGGTCTGTAGAGCAATTCTCAAGTAGTTATCATGTTCTTCCCTGCTTTTGGAGTAAATCAGGATATCATCAATAAACACAACAATAAATTCATCCAGAAATGATTTAAACACTCTGTTCATAAGGTCCATAAAGGCAGCAGGTGCATTGGTCACCCCAAACGGCATTACTAAAAATTCATAATGTCTATATTTAGTTCTGAATGCAGTTTTCTCTATCTCTTCAGCCCTAACCTTTAACTGGTGATACCCAGATCTGAGGTCAATTTTGGAAAACACTTGGGCTCCTTGAAGTTGGTCAAACAAGTCATTTATTCAGGGCAGAGGGTATTTGTTCTTGATAGTCACTTTGTTCAGTTCTCGATAATCTATACACAACCTCAAAGATCTATCCTTCTTTTTGACAAACAAGACTAGAGCACCCCAAGGTGAAGTGGTCGGACGGATAAATTTCTTATTCAACAACTCCTGAAGTTGAGTTTTTAATTCTTTCAATTCCGAGGTAGACATTCTATAGGGGTTTTGGAAATAGGTTGTGTTCCTGGAAACACCTCAACAGTGAATTCAATTTCTCTATCAACTAAGTCCCCAGGTAAGTCATTCGGAAACACATCAGGAAATTCACAAGTAACAGGGATAGTTTCTACATTAGTATCGTCAGATGATGCGGTTAGTATACAACACAAGTAACCCCTACATCCCTTCCTAAGCAGTTTCATGGCTTTCAGAGCTGAAATCAGATATGGGGGAGGAACTACCCCATTCCCAGTAAAAGTAACTTCAGGCATACTTGGTGGTCTAAACACAACAGATTTACTTGCACAGTCAATGGTAGCACAATATTTAGTTAACCAGTCCATTCCCAAAATGCAATCAAAATGATCAATGTTCAAGGGAAATAAGTCAACATATAACATCATATTGCCAATCATAATATCACATACTGGATAAACATAAGCACACATCATAGAACCCCCAGACGGCGTAGATACAAATAACACATATGTCATAAGTTCTAATGGTCTAGTCAATTTTTGAGAGAAAGCATGCGATACAAAGGAATGTGTAGAACCAGAATCTATCAGTACACATGCATTTTGAGAACATACAGAGTGTACTTGACACCACAGTATAGGTGTTTGGTACGTCACTGGGCACTAAGGCGAACACTCGACCTTGTCTCAGAGGTTCTTTCCCAGTATTGGCCTCTGCATTTGTTTTGGCCGTAGAGGTAGATCCAGCTGAACTCACCATAGGACGGCTAGTACTCTCAGACCTAAGTGGGCAATCTTTCACTACATGACCTATATGGCCACATCGAAAATAAGCACCGGATACTTGGTAGCACACACCCCTATGCCTTCTTCCACAATCAGAACAAACCGGGATAGACCCACTGCTCTGACTCAAGCTGCTTGTAGACCCTATGTTTTGCCTCTTACTGACAAAAGACCGGCCTCTTCTAAAACCAAAGCCAGACCTCTTTCCTTTCCAATCCGTTTGTATAGTCATTGGGACCTTACTTTGTTTCATAGTGGCTATGGTGGCTTCCGCCATTAAGGATCTGTCTAAAAACTTCCACATAAGTAGACAATATCAATACGCCTACACGATCAAACACCTCTAAATCTAGTCTACCATCAAATTTTCATGCTTTCTTGTAATCAAGATTCACCATATATGGAGCAAACCGTGCGATTCGGTGAATTTGGTTTCATACCGCCACGCATATTCTTCCTCGCTTAAGTTCTTGAAACTCGTGACACTTTCCGATCCATGAAACATTGGGGAAAATATTTATCATAGAAAATGGCATTAAATTGTGCCCACGTCATATTCCCATTGCCACTTCAAATCAGTAACCACCACCTTCAGGCTTTATCCTTCAGAGTATAGGTGGCCAGGAGGACTTTCTGGATTTCAGAATAAGGGAACACCTCATATAGCTTTTCCATTTCCAGTGACCACGTCTTTGCTTTCAACGGTTCAATTCCACCATAGAATGTCGGTGGTTTCATTTTCATGAATTTCTATGTCAAGTTGATAAAATCATTATTATCTGCTTCGGCTTGTGCTGGCGGAGGTAGAGGGGGTAAAGGTTGTTGTCTTTGCTGTTGTATCATAGTTTCAGTCAATGCCGCAAGTATTTGTTCCATTCGGCCTATGCGAGCCTCTGAAGATTCACTTACATCACTTCCCCTTGCATTCTCCATGTTGCTATAGAGACATCAAATGATAGTGAACATAGGAATAATCTTATTTGTTTCTTTCAATTCATTTGCTCAAATTCACATACATTAAGTTTCCATATTCATTTGGATTACCATACACTCACACATGCAGATGGAATGCCCCTAACTCTTACTAGGACATCCTAAGCTCATATGGACCTGTGTGTGCAGTAGAACACGTGCTCGATACCACTGTCATAACCCAAACTCGCCTGTAGCTTTGGCATCGAAACCGCCAAGAATTGTGGATTACCAAAGGCCTCTTAATGAGATAAGCACATAATAAGGGCTACTAAGCAATTATACAAAATAGACAAGGTCCAATGAGTTGTGATAACATACATAGACAAGACAGATATTTCAAAACTTATATATATACATAAGCGTGTCGGCCAAGGACATCAATATTTACAAACATTTACAAAAGTGTAATTCCTGTGACCTAACTTTACAAAATAGACAGAGACTAGCATAAGTACAAAAATGGCCGTAACTAGACTTCGTTCGGAACCTCCTGGAGGCACAAGCGGTTATCGACAAAAATAGAAATGAAGGCCGTCAACTCTGGCCCTGATCACGCACTGGCTCACCTACATACATAATATAAACTGTGAGCGAAAGCTCAATGAACAATAACAGAGTAAATGGGTTTCAATGAATGAGTCCGTACAGATTTAGAAATCATAATTCAATTTCGTATCAAATTCATAATTTGTCCATATCATATACAGAAATCATGACGTATGCTTAAGTATACGTGATATATTCATTAGCATTAACAGAGCAGATACAGAACATATATAGACATGTAAGGGTTACGAATAACCAGTTCCATAAAGGAACCTCTGAATCCGGGTAATAGAGAATAAATACGCTGAGCCCCATGATGGGGTCTCCAAAGACGTAACAGAGAATGATATATTAAGTTCCATGATGGAACCTCCGATAATGTAACAACCAATGATATCACATAATGCTAAGGATGTCACGAATATATAACGTAAATTGGACAATCATTAATTGTACGTAACATATCATTTCGTAAAATGATCTTAATTCATCGCACAAAAAATAAGTAAAGTTGAACATAGATTTACTATGTTACTACACACAGTTGGCCCTGAGACAGATAGAGGGAGCAGATTGGTCAAACAGTGCAAGACGTGACTCACATAACACATAACAAAACACACACTTGAAACACACGCTCTAATTGTACATAACTTACTTGGTTCTTATTGTGTTTCTAACCTTAATCCTCATTATGGAATCTTAAACATGGCCTAAGAATGCCTAGGATGAAATGAAGATGCAAGAATGCATTGGAAAACATTTCTTGAAACTTGCTGAAAATAAGGTCCACGCCGAAGTGCTTTCGCCGAGCGACATACAGACAATGAAGCTCGCCGAAAGGCGGACTTTCCGCCAAGCGGATCAGAACTTGAAAAGTGCCGGATGCATGATTTTCACGCCGACAGACACTCGACCTCCGCCGAGCGCGAGACTCAGACCTTCGCCGAGCGAGATTCCTCGCCGAGTGGACTACAAAACATAAGAACTTCGGGTATATAGATTTCATGCTCGGCGTAAACCTTGACGCCGAAAGGAGGTATGTATTCAAGTGCACACTCGAGCGTAAAGTTCCCCGCTCGAGTGTGGATCAAATTTCTAGAAATTTCAGATTTGATCACCAAGCTCAAATTCAACTTTGAAGCATCTAAAACTCAATTTCTGGGCCCAAAACTTTGGAAAACACCTAAAGACTCATAGAACAACATGTTTAAAGCATCATTTCAAGAAATCATGGCCCAAAAGGATACCAATTGTGCAAAATTCAACATGAAGCTCAAGGATAATTTATGAACACAACACACATGAATTTTTCTTGAATCAAACACTCCCAAAACATAATCAAACTTGGTAATTTAATGGAAAACATGATGAATGACCAAAATGTAAGTGAGGTTAACACATGCATGAAAGAAACCTTTGAAATCATGCTCAATTTGCAAGAAAATGTACATGCATGCATGGTATGGTCTAATTCTAGCACAATTCCTATATGAATTCACGTAGTTCAATAATAATCTTGTTAAATCTAACTCAATTACTCAACGAAGAGCTTAGTCTCTTACCTAGAGGCTTCAATCTACAAAATTAAGGTTGAGGCGCTACATTCTTCTTCAATTATCAACAATTCTTAGCACCTCATTGAGTTTGAGCTCAATCTCCAATTCTTGAACCAAATTTCCCCTACTCTCACCCTCTCTCATGTTTTTCTCCCTTAGAATTGGCTCAAGTGTGATCAAAATGAATAAAAGGGGTGAGTGGGAAAGCAAGTGGTCAATGAGGCCACTAAGGCCTTAATTAGGCCATTAAACAAAAAGGTACTTAATAGGGTTAATCAGTGGGCATTAATTTAATCTAATTTAATCGCTTCAAATCGAATTTCACTTAAACCTACCATAAAATTCTATAAATCCTAATTAGCACATAAACCAAGTCAATTTATGGTTCGGACGCCGATAAGGCTTTCAATTCGCAAATTGAAACTAAAACATGAACAGAGCTTTCTACATCGAACAGATAGAGACATAAAAATAATGCAGTACACATGCAAATTAATTCCAAATCCCTCTGAAATTACTGTTAGGCATAATTAAGCTGTGTTAACATTATTTAGAGGTCGTGGTTGTTTCAATGTTTCATGCTCATGCACTTGCATTTATCACTCATTCAATGCGTAGAGGGTTTGCCCCTCGATGCCTTCACATAAATCATTGTGTATGCCTTCATGCCTTAGCTTATGTAGATATCATTTCAATGTGTTTTAGGGTTATTTTGCCATGATATAACTCGATTTTATTAGTTAAGTCATCCCATGCTTGGTCTTAATAGGTGTAGTGTAATCTACCTTATTTGCCTTGTATGCATCATGCCTTATGCCCTTCATGTTAGCTTGTTTTGGCCTTTCATGTATGTTTTAGCACCGCTTTGACATGTTCTAGGATTGTTTTGGGTTGCCTTTGCCATATCCTTCATGCTTTGTATAGTCAGAGTACAATTGGCCTTGCTATTTTGTGCTTTGTTGACTCATGCATGCTATCTTTGAGCTATTTAGATGATTTGGCATCATTTAATACTTCATTTAAGAGCTTATAGCTGTTAAGTTCCCACTTCTTTCATGCTTTAAATACCTTAAGTATTGTGCATTGTTGCCTCATTGTAGCTAGCTTGTATGCTTGCATGCCTAGGTCTTAGCCCTAACTTAGCATGTTTTGGTCCATGTTTAGACGCATTTGAGCTCTATCCATGATTGGTTCATGCATATTTTCCATGTATTGCATGTCTCCTTAGTAGTCCTCTTTATTAGCCTTCACGTTTTAGGATCTTTGCATGCTTTGCTTGGTTGCATTGTTTGAATGATTTGGCATCATTTCTCACTTAATTTCAGTGCACTTAGTGTTGTTACACTTCCACATTTGTCACTTTTTGAGCACCCTTGAGGGTTGTGCTTTTAGGCCCACTTGGTTGGCCAATGCATTGTGTATGCATACTTTGTATTTTGTGCCTTTATTTCAGGTGTTTTGGCCACTAATTTGGGCATGCCTGAGGTCTACCCATTTTGGTTTAAGTCCATTGAGCATTGTGTATGCTATGTAGTGCATCGTGATCGCACGCCAAGTTGTCTCTTTGCATTGAGTATGCATGTTCCTAACATTGCTAAGTTGCCCTTAGCATCGTGATTGTGCATGCATCCCTTAGCATTGTTGGCATGCCATTAGCTTTGTTAAATTGATTAGGTCGCATTGCATTGAGTATGCCATATTGATCATTGCATTTGTGTATGCCATGTTCATTGCATTGTGTATGCTAGTGTGTTAATTGCATGTTTGCATGCTTGTCCCTTGCATGTTTGCATGCTTAAGTTGTATTGCATTGAGTTGCATACTTGAGTCGCATTGTGTATGCCATGCTTGTGTTGCATTGTTGTTTGGATTAAGTGTTAATCCGAGCACGAGAAACGAGGGACGTTTCATACTTGAAGTGATGAAACGCACTCATTCTGTCAGCCGACGCTCTTGATCATACATGATAGAGTTTTAGGCCTTATGTGTTTACTTGTACATTCATTTTCATATTGAATTGTGCAACTTCGCCTCTCAGCCATCATGCATTGAAATGTGCGATTGGTGGCCTGAGGGTCAAGAACCACACTCCCTTGAGCTTATGAAATGATAGGGAGGGTGGTTGTGCACACATACCTTGCAAATACATTGCCATGCCCATTCTTGCTCTATGTTGCAGAAAACTGGAGTTTGGCAAAGAACAACCGGCCTACCAATCAGAAACTAGTCGACCACTTTTTTCTCGCAGCAAAAAGTGGTCGGCCAGTGGCTGGAGAGAGCAACAACTGGTCGGCCACCCTCCCACAGGTCCCCAAGATATGTTAGAAGCTATCTAGAGCTTGGTGCAAGTTTCTGAGAACAGTTGCAAATAGAGGCAAGTTGGGGCATTGCGACGGATTTCCGAATGAGGCGACTGGGCATGCATGCATTCTTCCTCCGAGGGCACCTTGCCATCGCTTTACTTAGCTAATTTACTCAGTTAGTTTACGCTTTGGTCATGTAACTTAAGTAGTTAATGCGTTTAGCTGCTTAACTGTTTTGTAATAGTTAGTTAACTAGGATTAGTTAATTAGTTTCGTTGTTTTATAATAATTAGTATAATTAGCTTAGATTAGCTAGTTAGCTTCTTATTCAAATTCTCCGCCGAGAGGCGCATTGTTGTAATAAGCGCGTGTGTGTGATGCATGTCTTCCAACCTCATTTTTCTCCCTTTTACTTAATCGCCATTTATGGTTCATGTTAGGGCATGTTTCATTTAGCATACCTTATGCTTTGCATGTATGCATCCATTCATCTCTCTTCGCATGCACGCTCGACGATCATACTAATCGCATTGTATTTCAATTTTATTTAAATACATGTACCAAGTTGCATTTCATATGCCATCTTAGAATAGCCGAGCCTATTTTAATAGCATTCGCATGTGTTGCATTAGCTATCTTAACATGAACTAGAATCATGCATGATTTCTAACTAGTTCTCTGCTTTTGGCTTGGAGTATATCGTGAGTATTTACGCTTTAGCATACCACATGTGTGTTAATGTTGCCATGAAAGCATGCTTGCCATGAGGCTAATCGCTACTTGATATAACTCGCAATGCTCGTGGGTGAAGGTTGGATTACTTGAATTGAACAATTCATTGAATCCCAAATTTAGCCTACTAAGTAGTAGCAAACTTCAAACCATTTTCAAATGAACATGCAATATTTTGTTCCAACTTAGGCGTATCTAGTCTATATTTGTATGTTGTGCGATCACATAGTAATTTAGGTTAATAACCTAATAAGAACACGTGTTTTCAAAAATAAAATATCATGCTTAGTATGTTTATCTTTGATCTATGAAAGTGATGCTCATCGCATGACCTTTCCTCTCATACCCAAGTTTCCAGCCGAGAAACTTTGGTGATAACTTACATGTGGCCTTAGGCACGAGTCAGAGTTTCTAAATCCCCAAAATAAAATATTTAGGTGGCGACTCAGATTCCGCAAAAAAATTCATGTTTGGCACTTCTTTTCTAAAAACCGCTTCCAAAAAACGATTTGCTAGATTTGGACACTTTTGGTGATTTATCGGCCTTACATCGCACATTGTAAGATTAGATTGAATCGACATTGAGTTCGAATCAGTAGCTCGAACAAGACGAGATTCGCTACGCCGCAGCGCCAAGCAGATATCGGGGAGTTCCCGGGAGCGCATCTACACCATGTAGGATAGGTCACTTCGCAGATTGCCCCGACATCAAGCAACCGATCAACTTCTTTAACAATCAGAGAGTGCTGCTCCGGACCGCCGCCATGCTTTTTCAATAACTGGCTTACACTTGGGATCAACATTTAAGTGGTGCTGGGACACAGATGGATCCACCCCCCGGCATCTCATATGGTGACCATGCAAATACATCAAGGTTGCCGAGTAAGAAGGATATTAGCTCTTGCCTGTTGACTTTATTCAGGGAAGCACCGACCATGAAGACCTTGTCAGGATTCTTGTCAATTTCAACCCGATCCAGGCTCCTAGTTTCCTTTTTCACTTGAAGCCACCCAACGCCGCTGAGGCTCTCCGATCCCAAGACCAATTGAATTTACTTCCAAATTTCTTGGTGTTTTTGGCAAAGAAAGATAACATGCTAGGCCATTGGGAACCTCGAATTTGCTTCTATGCCGCTGCTCAATCTAAAAGCAAAGAAGTTGATGATAGAGTTTCAAGATGGCCTTATAGTATGCAACCAAGTTCGCTCCATGATGAGATTATACGGCCTTGACAACCAAAAACTCTACATCCATCGACATCGAGAGCCCGCCTAACCGGTAGTGTGATTTTTGCCCAAAGGATATTTCTTTGATTAGCGCTAGCCTAATAACTAATAATCAACTGGAGACAGGTCCGACTCAGTAAAGCCGAGTTTAACAAAGGTTTTGTAGTATATTACTTCCGAAGTACTTCCTTGGTCAATGAGAACACATTCAACGGTGAATCTGCCACGCTGCACTGGCGACTAAGGGATCAATGTGGGGAGCATACGCCACCAAATCGTAATCATCGAAGTACATCGCTAGCTTCTACGGGGCCGCTTTCATTGTGTGATTTGCTTTTGGGGGTTAGGATGCGAACAATTGTATGTATCGCGATGCCGCCTGGAAGTCAGAGCATCATATGAATTATGTCGAGCGGAGGTGAATCCGCCAGAAAGCTACCGTTTTGTTGAATTGTTCTTTGACGTGTTGCATAAGCATCGGTTTTGTACCATCTCAAGATGGTCCTTCAACGCATAACATCTATCGTATCATGACCATGGTCTTTGTGATATTCGCACCGCTTATCTGCCTCTTCGCGGTCAGAGGTCCTACCATCTTGGCGTGGCCATTTAAAGAACGGAAGGTGTTGAACTTAGACATAACCGCACTAATTCCGCCTCGATAACTCAGATATTTCTTGTCTGCATGCCTTATGCTACTATCCACTTGAAGTTGTTCATTAGCTCGATGAACATTAGTCATTTGATCGGCGTAATCTCGCCATTTGTCTTGTTTAGTCCGATTCCGTGGTTCAGGGCTCCGTGGTGGTACAGAGTTTGTCGACTGAGCGATTTCAGATGGGGCCGTTTTGTTGGCCTTGTGTCCGGCTTTGACCCGCAGGGCATCATCTTCCACTTTGCAGGATTCCTCGACTTTCTTCATTAGCCACTGCACTATTTTGGGGGCCGTCCGTCAAGGAGTCGCGAGGGCACTATCAAGATGCAATGCCATCTTAAAGGCGGTGATGGCCATGGAGTCATTGGCATCATCTACTAGATTAAAACATTCCCAATAGCACGCCGAATATGCACAAAGGGTTTCTCCTCGGTTGAATTTGCATTGCCTAGAGAGAATTCCATTGCTTTAACGTGACCTCATTGGTGATGAACCTTGCCCTAAAGGATTTTTGGAGTTGGTAAGCTCTTAATCGATGCTTCCAATTTATAAAACCATCTCACGGCCAATGGTCCCAAACTGCTTGGAAATATTCGACAGACGAGGGCCTCATTATCTGCATGAAGGCCATGGCTTGCTTATAATGACGAATGTGACAGTGGGTCCAATTTTCCACCGTGATAGTGTGAACGATAGAGCTTTGAACTCTGGGTAACGCTATCCTTCGTGATCCATTGCACAAACGGTCATGTTGATCCTCTTCGCCCAATCATTTCTTCTTCGCTATTTTGCACACGCGACTTCCTCCGAAGAATCGAGACTTTGACTCATCCCTTCTTTTTGGATTCGGGATGATGAGTCGTAATCATCGCCACTATCATGTCTCCGAATTCAAGGTCAACAACCATCCGCTCCTCAAAGGTCATTCCCGATCTTGGCACGTAGTCTGCTGATTTTGCCACCTCCAGGCCAAATCTTGTCAAAGGCGCCGTTTCACCATCATATTTTCTAACCTTTGTTCATTTTGCTTACCGATCCATAATCGCTTGCATTGACTCATGTGCCGACGCCGAGGGTGAGGTCCGCAATTGAGTCGAAGTTCAAGGGCCCTTCGCGGCAATGTTGTCTAGCCCAAGCATGTTTCTTAGAGTGGTATCATCTCATGGCGTAAGGTCGCCAACCATCACGGAGGATTTTTCTCATGCCCGCCATGGATGTGCTTTAGTATTCCCACGCATAATGCTAATTGTGGAGATATGGTTTGGAAATACTCTCTTGATCTTGTAGGACGCTTTTGATCCTCAACTAGTCACCGTAAAGGAATGAATAATTCCATCGGGTGCCTAATTAGACCTCGATGGATATGTCGTTGTATACTCTCTTGGTTGCTTGTATCTCGTTAATCTTATTTGTTCTCACATACCTTTTCTTAGTCGATGCTCCTTATTTATAGTCGCCCTGATATTGATGGTTGGGCCCAATTTTGACCAACTTAATAATTGCTTATTCATTATTCGTCCCTACCTATTCGTGACTCAACCCGCTTTATACCGGTTCTACTACCGACCGTTATTCGCCTCTCGTCCCTTCGTGATAGAGCCGATAGTACATAACTTGATTTTTTTCTCTAAACTAAATTCCATTTCCTATGTAATAACATCATTCTGTTCCCACACATATATATGTAGTGAGATTAATTATATTTACATATCAATAATGATAGATATTATACCTTTATATCGAGACTTTTTTACAAATTTTTATACATAAAATATAATTTGTTGTAGTTTCTTCATTTTCAATAAAACAATCACTATTGTTCTTATAAATTTAAGAATGCCAATGAAATTTTTTTCTAAATATTATTTTTAATTTTTTTTATTTATATACATATGTTAAAAAAAATTATAAATCCAAAACCCAGGGGACAGTGACCCCATGGCCTCCATGTGGCGCCACCTTTGAATACATGTACCCATATTTTTACCTAATAAAACATCATGTGCATCCACTTGATCTTTCTCTAACTCTCTTGTGGGATGATAAGATCAATTCAAGCATAACACACTCTTTGTGTAGTTGATGCCCTTCTGTACTTCACTTTTGTCTTTCCAAATATAACCATTGTTATCCTTTTTTACTATTACCTATGTATTTTATGTTGAAATTTTTTTTAAGTGAATGGGAATTGACTCTATTTGAAAGAAAGGATGCAATCCTTTATGGTGTGAATGAGAAATGACTCAATTTGAATGAAAGGATGCAATCGCTCATGGTGTCTATTCGATGAAAGGGTGTAACCCAAAAGAAATGACCATTTTAAAGGTCATGAGTAATTCTATAAATACTATCCCATTTCATGACATTGATGCATCGCTTAAGATTTGTTTTAGGATTCATACATTATGTATAGTTGAGTATAAAAAGAGAGTGCATGGCACAAATTGATTCGCTGTACACATAGAAAGTTGTGCACTTTCAGATGGGGTGATCGTTGTATCATGAAGGCAAGATGTCCATTAATCGCAAAACAAAAGATGTGAGGGCTTAAATTGCTCTAAGACACAGTTGTTCAAATATCGCCTCACCACATTCTCAGATAAATTTATAGAATTTCTATAAGAAATTTCTTGTGCTTTTATTTTTATTATTTATTTGCATCAAATTGATTTTATCGAAAATATTTTTCCTACAATTTTAAGATAGAATTTCAATCTGCTTACAATTTTGTTTGTACAAATTTATGATACATATTTATTTGTTTTTGATTAAATTTTGTTTTTTGCAAATTCTTTTTTCCTCAAATTGTGTTTCATGTTTATGGTAAAACTCCAAAGATTGTTTACTATTTTTATTCAATAGTAATAGAATCCATAATCATTGATGATTTTTACCAAATTGTGTTTTAGTGGAATTTTATTACTTCATGATCTTTTCTAAGACACGCCTTTTTGAGGTAATTGTTATAGACTATTCGTTAGTAGTTTTTGTGTCCTGATATTAATCTACATACCTATGGAATAGAATGCATTTGAAGTTGTAATTGATTTATTTTTTGTTCATCGTTATTTGTGATATATATATACACATCTCTTTATGTATCATTAAATCAATGCATAGATGATTCCGCTTTGTAAGAGATTGTGAGAAAAATGGAATATATATATATATATATTTTTGAATCTTTGCATATATATCTTCACATTTAGTCGTTATTTCAATTTAGTATAAATTTCATCCGTTTACAAATTTTCTGTGGTTTTGTAAATTTTTTAATTCATAATCTTTTGTACAAATTTTGACTAAATAGGATATGTTTATATTTATTGGGATAATTTTAATTGATTTTATTTATTGATTTTCTAATTATGTGAAACCTATGGGTTTCTATTCTGAACTCCTGTTATGTTTGAGACATGAATTTTGCTTATATAATTTTCTTCATATTTTTTTATTTTTATTTTATAGAGTCTTTTGGAACTCTATTTATGGAGAGAGAATTAATTTTCTCTCAGATTTTGAAAACACAATCTATTTAGACGTTGTAACTTTCACTCCAACGCAGGATAAGAATTTTTGCCTAATGATTCTTGATGATGATATGTAGAAAAGACAACTTTAATTATCGATATACATTGCATGTTTAATTCCAATTTTATTTTCAATGGTGACTTATGAGCAAAGGAAATAATTAAGTCGGGCTTTGTTTTTTCTATCATGTTTTTATAACAAAATTTGAGTTTTGTGACTTTTTTGAAATTTGTGAAACATAATCAATAATTAAAAAAGCATGTTATTTTTAACTTTATAGAATTTATTTATTTATTTTGGGACATTGTTGTATTTCTTTAGCATAGATTTTTAAAATATCAAAATTTGTTTCTAATCTAATTTAGTTTATGCTTTTGTACTATTTCCCTTGTAGTTTTGGTATTATGTCCGCTTCTCAGGTTGCTCGATGAATCTGATGTCAATTTATGACATTCCTAGTGAAAGGATGCATTGAGTTTGGACAAGTTCTTGTTGTTTTAATATACAAATTATGGGTTTAGCATAATCTGTTGTATAAATCATGCATTACATTTGTAATCTTCATGTGTTTATCATCTAGTCTTGGTTGGTTTTCATGTTTAATTTGATATCACTTGTAGAAATACGAAATTATGATTACAAATATTTGTATTGATTGCCTTACAGATGGTAGGCATTGTTTTGAGTGTTTATAAAAAATAGTTGCAAGTTGCAACTTTTCCTTCTTGACTTTTAGAAATTTTACGAAATTATTTTAAAGTTACCGCTTGTAATTGGATCTATTTTGATTGAAAATTTGTTTGTGTTTGAACCATGATCTTAATGTGCTAGTTTATCTCTTGAATTATTAGAAGAGATAATTTAATTTTCTTTGTCACATATAGTTTTGAATAATTAAAATATGAATTTATCATAAATGAGTTACTATTTGTGACAATGACACTTGTTCGAAGATGAGTCATGTTGTTTGTGTTAATTTATGTATTATCACAAATATGGAGAAAAGAAGTAGAGTTGTCTCCATTAATCATGATTCATGACAAGTTACCCACGTAAACTCGATTGCTAAAGTGTTCAAATTCTAAAGAGTTGAAGTCTTAATTTGGAGGTACAAGTATTTATTTATTTTTCCCTTGAATGCATTATAAGGATTTATACAATCAAATGAGATTTTTGAATTGTTTGATTCATGGGGAAAATCTTTATGAGGATTGATTTTATTTAAGCATTAATTTTGGACTCATAATCTTTATGGGTTTTCTATTTTATAAATTTTGATTTAGAATTTTATTATTCAAGCACATCATAGTCAATAAGTCATGGATGTTATAATTTAATTTATATCGTAATTGTAGAAGTGTATTGATATTTTCGTGGTGGCAATATCTCTAACAAGGAAAAATAATTTTCTTAGAGTACTTTAAATGGAGGTGCTTCGAGGATTTTACTAAAGTAATGGTTCCAATGGTAGGTCCACAAAGAATCTCAATTTTTCTATAAGACAAAGCTAGAATTAAAAACAAAATTACTTTTGTTAACTCCTTTAAGGAACATCTCTATATCTATTAATTAATTTTAAATATGGGAGTAACATAGCAATGGGTAAAGTCTTGACTTATTTAAAGACTTAATACTGCAGAAGACATTTGCTCTAGTTGTGAGCATTGTTTGAGAACAATATAGTGGATCCACTAATTACTCAATAATATACAAAGAAGACGATCACAAAAAATAACAAACAAGTAACAAAAGGTTTGACCAGAGTAAACGAGGAAAGTCTATCGAGGGAAACTGATTAAAGTTTATCAATTCTCGAGTCGCCATAATAGAACTCAACCCTTAGGTAATCGCATGATCTCGTGATCTAGGTTTAAAGTGGATAACCGAATTATGGATGACTCACAAGAAATCACTAAAATAGTCTATCTCCTATCCATTCCTATGACAAGAGGATATCTCAACATGTGTTGTTCATAGAGACTTAGGACAAGCTTATGCTTTTAATAATTACTTATATCTTGAAAAATCTAGAGGGGTATCTTTCAAGAGGAGTATTTAAGAGACTTGAAATAAGCAATTATTTATATAAGTGTGAATGAGTCAATTTATGAGAATTGATAAGGTCA